>BROJ01000429.1:0-34374 GCA_026008555.1 Fistulifera pelliculosa
CGACGATGGTGTATACGGCAACCGCGCACGTTCATTCTCAGCCAATGCCGTTGGCCAGGACTTTCGCCGCGATAGCCCCTCTCCTGTGATATGTCATCCCATTGCGTTTCATGACGCTTATGCTCCTAACAGACGACGGGCTGCTACTCTATCGCCCCGGGCAGGTTTGTCACATTTGCATGAAAATCATCCCCTGGTGGGCGAGCTACAACTTCCTGGCCTATCTTCCTTTAGTTCACCGCGAGCTGATTTGATCGCGCCCCGCAGCAACAATCCCTCTCTTGAAAGATTTTACAGCTCGATTTACCAAGACGCTAACCGGGTTCGGACTTCGTCTACGGTTTCGATGCCTTCCCTTTCCCACACTTCAGATGAGTTTGCGCTCAATCCTTCGTTACCTAGATTTGGCGCTGCTCCTGAAGATATCACGCCTGTTACAGGTTTATCGGACACCTTCCGTATCAATTCTACTCTATCCAGCTTTGACGGGCTCGCTATCGGTGAAAACCGAAGCCGCGCTTCAACTTGGACCGCCACATCTGGAGTGAACGATTTGTTTGGCCCTAGTCTTATCCCGACCGCTCCAGATACGAATGAGCTTAGCGAAGAGCTGGCTTCTATTTTAGAATTCTCCGGTGTCGACGATCGAGATTCTTCGTCAGCGCTCTCGAGCTGGATGTAATGGCACTGTTCCGAGTTGCCCTTTCTCTTCTTCATGTTATTTATCCGCAATGAATGGTTGCATTCCTTTCATTGCAGTATGCTCGTAAGGATTGAGTCGAGTTCTGCCATCTGCCATCTCCTCTCCTTGAACAAAAAATTATAGAATATATGTATTCGCTTTGTTACTTTGGTGATTGTTATGCCAGTCCAATCCGTATAAAAACTTCATGTAATTTGACTTTTAAAATGAATATTTGAGTTTCGCTACATCTTCCTGGAAAGGACTACTTAGTTATTCGCAATCGCGACAAAGAGGAGCGCCAAGGTGTGCAACATGGTCGAGAGCTTGGCCGACGAAGATGCCATCGTGGGTTCCATTCCCATGCCCATTGTCGGATCCATGTTCATCGTCGGATCCATATTCATCGACGGTTCCATTCCCATGGAAGGAGAAGGCATAGTCATCGTCGGGTCCATATTCATCGACGGTTCCATTCCCATGGAAGGAGAAGGCATAGTCATCGTCGGGTCCATATTCATCGACGGTTCCATTCCCATGGAAGGAGAAGGCATAGCCATCGTCGGGTCCATATTCATCGATGGTTCCATTCCCATGGAAGGAGAAGGCATAGCCATCGTCGGGTCCATATTCATCGACGGTTCCATTCCCATGGAAGGAGAAGGCATATCCATCGTCGGATCCATATTCATCGTAGGTTCCATACCCATGGACGGAGAAGGCGCTTCACCAGCGTCAGTCTGTCTTGCTGTCAAAATGCCGCATGAAACACGGTTACCCATCGAATCATGGACGATGAATGGTCGGCTTTCGGCCATGGTTGTGACAGAACCAGCCATGAGACAGTTTCCAAAGTAGGCCATGCCCTCAGATGACGTAGACATGTAACTTTCCATCATCCACGGGTCTTCGTCCATTTCGTACCAGTGCCCACCCTGAGCGTCCAGGCTGTCGCAACTATCGCCCATGTGCACATGTGTGCCACATCCGTTGGTAGCATTGCAGTCCATACCGTCACCCATGTAACTCATCAAGTTCGCCTCGAGGCCGCGCCATTCCAGCGTAGCACATAAACATGTCATCTCCCACAACATATGCGTCTGCCTCCGCCATGCTGTCGTCTCCGAGAGGAGAAGTCATGGTCATTAACTGAGTAAGGCTATCGCTGACAGGTTCCAAGACACCACAACCAACGCGGTCTCCAGCTTCGTTGTGAACTTTGAAGGTAATGGGGTCAAATAGTTAGTCGAGGCAAAACTAAGTTTGTTTGTTTCCTGCAAAACCAATACCACGTACCAATCACGACTCTACCATTGACGTCAGTGGTTCCGATCTCAAGCCACGTGCCCTCGGTAAGCATTCCTTCAGCTGTTGTGGAGTGACGCGCTTCCGCCCAAGGGTCTTCGCTAGTCATATACAGGTGACCGCCTTGCGTATCAACGCTCTCGCAGGACATGCCCATGTGGATGTGCAATCCGCAACCATTCATGGCAGTGCACATCATCGCATCCAAGGAGGGTTCCAATCCGGTCAAGTGACCTCCATAGAAGATAGAGGTGTTTCCTTCTTCGACCATCACAACAACAGTTCCTTCGGCTGTGTAGTCGCTCGAAATAGGCATAATCATGGCGGAGTACATCTCCATCGCGGATACCACGCTGATAGAAGCAAGGAAGATGAGTTCACGGAAGATCATTGTTTGTTCAGTGAGATATTTTGTTGCAAACTCTTTTTTGTGAAACACTTTGTGGGTTTGCTGAAAAGTGAAACCGTCAAAGTTGTGTCCACCTCGAATCACGCACGATTGACAGAGGATTTCGGAAACCTGTGTCCTCTGTACAAATCTCCACAGTACTGGATGTAAAGTGGTTGCCGTTGCGGTATCCGGGTTTAACAGAAAACTTTCGCAGTGCATTTTATAGTAGTCCCATGTTCTATTTTGTTTCTTGCAAGGACACACCGACTTTTCCTCTCATGTTTCACATCGCTGCCAGCCGCCAACCTGCCAATTCCAACATCATCCAACGTTCGCCACAAGCCAAACACTGCACTGTATCAGTACTATATGAACCAGGACCAAGTGCCACCGACTGTGGCTATGTGCGACCTGCAAACGAGAACCGAGACAAAGGGCGAACAAGGATCATGTGCGATCCTGCATCCGCTCAAATGTGTCGACTGCGAACCGCGAACGCGCGACGAAGCCGAATGCAGCCTTAAGTGATTCTAAACTGGAAGGCACCGGGCTTGTAATTTAAAATGCCAAGCATGCAACCCTTTCGGAAAGTTCGACCTGTGTCCACCAACCATCGGCTTGTCTTTCGTGGACAAAAATAGACGCCTCAATGACTCTCAATGACTCGAGATATAGGAAGCAAACGTACTCAACGACGGGAATAATGTCGAGAGTAAAATCGACAAAGGCTTCGTGTCGGACGATCGAGCATCGGCAGCATTCATTGAACCAAAGTTCCATTCTCCTCGATCGTCTCTATTGCTTGCAAAACGCTACTGTACACGTAACATCTTCAGCTTGAGTTGGACACATATGACATCTTTGCAGATATTGGTTCTCTTCGACCTGCTTTTTCCGGGAATTTTATTGCTTGAAATATGCTTTTCCGATATTGTTACAAAGTGACTGCGATACTGAACATCGGATTTATGGCCGTCTTGCCAAGTGCCTCCTCCCGTCGAGCAGCTGTCCTGCCACAGCATGACGAACCAGTCGAATGCGAAAAGGTCTATGGAGTGACTCGCTTTCTCGTTGGTGGGTTAATGCTCCTGGGAACTGGACGATGCAACTTTTCCGATGTGGTGTTGTCCGCTGAAACGACGAATGTATATCCGATGTAGGGCGCCGTTATCGAAGTGATTTCCAGTGCTCTTGCATTTGAAACATAGCAGTGAAAACAAGGCCTTTGTCGTTCAATTTCCCATTGCCTTTTGCATGCTCATAGCCAAAGCTGCATTGCTATGAGCACACTAGTAGATCATAACGCAGAACAATATAGCAACTTTTTCAAGCCAAAGCAACATTTTCAGCCGGAAACAGCCTCGTGTAACATGTACTGTACCAGTCATTACTCGCTTTTCTCTTCCTCTTCTTGTTCCTTTCTGAGCTACTTTCCACAGTAACCACATCAAATCGATACATCGTAGATTCCAAATACGGTGGCGGCGTTACAAGTGTTAACGCTGCTCGTACCGCTGCAACCGAATCGGTCCGACACTTTACTCGCATCATTGCTCTACTTCCTTTCGACGTCTTCTTTTTTGTATCCTCCGCAAACGATACAGAAAGCTGACAGCTGTGCGGCTCTAGTGTGCCCCACAAAGCTCGTAAACTAAAATGAGAATCGTCTGCAATTCGCGAGGATCCGTAAACACAGGTTCCGCTCGTACGAGTATATCCGAGTAGATTGTCATGAATTTTACTGAAAGTGAGGCAAGACAAAGAGGATTTGATTATTATGTATGCTTCGAACGAAACAAAGCAACATCAATCAAGCAAACCTCGAAATCTCGAAAAAATACTAATATGCATCGCGGCGGACGACTACAGACGATGATGGATGCAAACCCTAACCATAACAGGACTTCGTTCACAAGGGAGTCGATTAGTATTAGCATTGCCTCTACAAATCGAGTCGTCTACTCTTTGATAGAATCATAGTTCAAGCAAACAAGTCTACTATTTAAGCTTCTTACTTTCCATTGCTTCCTTTTTCCTCATTTCCGCCAGCTGTTTGGATTGTTCGTCCTTCTCCGCTTCCCTCTGTTCGTTGCTTTGATCTACCTTCAACGCAGCTTCGCCGTACAACTTTCCAAACAACACTGCGCGAGCACCCTGCTTCCAATCACTGTTCAGCAATCCGTACATGGTACTGTCTCGACTAGCATCTTTCAACACCATGTGTCGGAGTAACACGCCCTCCAAGGTGAAGCCCAAGCGATTGGCCAGTTTGTTCCCATCGGGATCTTGGGAATCCACCGCCATTTGAATGCGGCGGTACCCGTACGCAAACAAGCGATCCAACAACAAAAAGCAAGCTTCCATCTGTTGTTGAGTGCCTTGACTGTTGGGCGCCATGATGGGCGGTTCCATTTGAATCGACAAGTGCTCCGGAGAATCGTTCGTCAAGAGAATGATACCCGAAATCTTTTCCGTGACACTGTGAATCATGGTAAAACCAGCTTCATTGAATTTCCGCTGAAAGACGAACGACGTTTGCATATTGGCTGGTGTACGGAAAGGACCCTCCGGTTGAAATCCCCAGACTTCGAGTGGATCGTAGGCTTTTCGGTCGAGACGAGGAGAGCCATCCGTCATTTGAAAAAATTCCGTCAAGTGCCGATCACTATCCATGGCTTCCAGTCGCACAAAACGACCAATGATATCGGCAGGTCGCTGTTCAAACAATTCGATGTATTTGTCATCGGATTGATGCGACGCACAACAAATCGACTCGTATTGACGCGCATACGACCTTCGATACGCTAAACTCGTGTACGGTCCGCAACCGGCAAATCCCCGAGCATATGCCTCGAAACGAGCTTCGGGGCGTCCCGAAAGTACCTTTCCTGAAACAAAAATGAAGAATAGTAGTGGGGAATGGAATGCAATCAAATATAAAATAAAAAAGAAGAATGAGTCGATCCGATGTACAGGATTCCATTAATCGAATCACCACACGTACCTCCCGGCTGATCTTGACATTTTCGATAGGCACTGCTGTAATTTTCTTCGTAATACGGCGGCACATGACGTTCTTTGGGGACGTTTTCTCTTGTCCTCCTTCAGTTGGTTGGTCGTGATCGTCCTCGTCCTCGTCCTCGACTGGATCCGGTGCCACATTCAGCAGCATTTGCGTCAATTTCGTCGGTTGATCGGTCCATACAGGTGGCGAATAATTCGATTGCAGTCGTTCCCGACCTTCCAACAATGTTTCCAACAACAAGGGCCGTTCCTTGCGCACTTCGGTCGATGTCAACAAGGTCGGTTTTCCTGTCACTGTTTGTTCGGCAATACGCTTGAAGGAACCACCCAACACCAGTAAAGCCAGAACAGCAGAAATGGTGGTAATGAATACGAGAAAACCAAAGAGAATGCCGTATCGCTGCGCGGAAGGCATGTTGGCCAGACCAAAGGCTTCCAACATGGATTCGGCCGAACCAAAGGCGGCTGTGACTTGTTGAAATGCTTTTGGAGCTTTTCTAAATCTCCGGTTGCTTCTGTTGTTGACATAATGTTGTTGTTGTTGTTATTTATTGTGTAATTTTAATAGCAAGCAAGCGGTGCAACAATCACAAGTGCTTTTGTTATGTATTATAAAGACCAGCAATGCTGTGTGCAATGCTGCATGTGTTGAAATTGTTTCTCTCTCGCGTCTCTCTCGCGTCCGTACGACGCCCGAACCGTGGGTGGATCCGATCCGCGCGCTCCTCGCGCGGCGCGATGGGATGCACCATTTCGTTTCGAAGATCGGAAACCAATGGTCATGTCAAATGCCATCCAACAAACGTCAGAAAGTCAAAAGCATAAGATCCATTCGCCACATCCATCAAAGGTTCTCAAGTTGTAGACTGCTGTTCTCGCACACAATACTTCTCATCATTACTCAAATCAATCTTCCTGTCTGAGAGAGTTCCGCTCCGCTATTCCAAAACAGAATAACGAAAATGCCATCGATTGAACTCTGGAGACAAATTCAGGCCGCTTCCGGTCTCGCCTTTGCCTTTTTTTGTCGATTCACCTGTTCAGTCACTTTTGTCTCAACATTGGTTGGGAATATGGGAAAAATACAATGCTACAAATGCGAGAAATTTATCAGAATCCGCTGTTTGAAGCGCAGTTGGTCATTGCACTCCTTGTGCATTTGACGGCCGATGGAGTTCTCTATTCGCATCGCAAAAAGTCGAATGGGCGCGCTCAAAAAAAGATGATGATGCCACTCAGACGGATACACCCGGATCATCGGCCGAACTGCAATTGCATCGATATGCCGGTCACTTTTGGCCGTGGCGGTCCTTGGGCACGTCTTTTCGACGCGCATTGCGGCCTTGTTGTGGTTGCCGGATCCTTCCACATACGATTACACTTTTGTTACAGAGTTGCAGCACCGCATTCCGTACAATCTATTCACGATTGTACTATACGTGTTCGGAGCGGCAGGATGCTATCACTTGTTGTACGGTGTGTACATTTCTTTGGCTCTTCTTGCCGGAGCCGATGTCCGGGGAGGATCCGCCTTCGCTCTTATTCCGTTTGGCATTCATTGGCAATTTGGCCATGATTAGCACTGTTCTGGCCTTGAAAGGTAGTTACAATGATGTTGCTGAAATGAATGACAAGGCAGCGGAGCGTGACATGCTCATGTCCAAAATGGGTCTTTAAAATGTTGCTGGATATATATGTACTGTATTGTACTGTATTGTATTGTATTGTCAGAATCTATATTATCAAGGGTCGTTGGTTTACTGTTCTTTCTATCATTTAATTTTTATTGTTTATCATTTTATCAAGACTTTGTTTTGTTGCAATTCTACATTCGAAAGACACCAAATTGGGTGGCATTGGGTGGATCACATCCAACACGTCTTGCGATGGCCAATGCATTTCCCAGTACAGAACGCGTTTCCGCAGGAGCAATAATGCCATCGTCCCACAAATGACGTGTCGAGTAATAGGCCGAGCTCTCCTTTTCGTACTTTTCCAAAATGGGCTGTTCAAACGCTGCTTCTTCTTCGTCCGTCCAAGATTCACCATTGCGTTCCTTGTTCTCGCGTTGCACTGTCGACAGCACTTTGGCGGCTTGCGTCCCGCCCATGACACCAATACGGGCATTGGGCCACATGAACAAGAACCGCGGACTGAACGCTCGTCCACACATGCCATAATTGCCGGCACCAAAACTTCCTCCCACAATCAAGGTTATTTTCGGAACCGTCGCATTGGAAACCGCCGAAACTAACTTGGCACCGTGTTTGGCAATGCCCTCGTGTTCGTATTTCTGTCCCACCATGAATCCGGTAATGTTTTGTACGAACAAAATCGGGATACCTCGTTGACAACAGAGCTGCACAAAGTGTGCTCCTTTCAAGGAACTTTCCGAAAACAAAATCCCATTGTTTGCAATGATGCCAACATCTTGTCCCATGATTTTACCAAATCCAGTCACCAGGGTCGTTCCATAATTTTCCTTGAATTCATGAAATCGACTCCCATCCAAAATGCGTGCCAAGATCTTTCGAATATCAATTGGTTGTTTCATCGAGTCGGTCGGCACCAGACCCTCCAGTTCATTGCCATTGTACAGTGGCTCTTCATACTGGGATGGGAGTGGTGGAACGAGCTGTTGTTGCTGCGGCCCCAAAAACGATACAATGTGTCGTAGTTTCGCCATGGCTTCTTCTTCGGTATTCACGACATGATCCGTGACACCCGATCGACTCGCGTGCACATCGGCTCCGCCCAAATTTTGTGCCGTCACCACTTCTCCCGTGGCTGCTTTCACCAACGGCGGTCCTCCGAGAAACACGGTCCCATTGCCGCGCACCATGATGGTTTCATCACTGAGACTCGGCACGTACGCACCTCCTGCCGTACAACTTCCACAGACGGCCGCCAATTGCGGAATATTCTGTGCACTCATGATACTCTGATGATAAAAGATGCGACCAAAGTGATCGCGATCGGGAAAACTTGATCTTGTTGCGGCAAAAGGCACCACCGGAATCGACCAAGTAGACGCAGGGCAATTTGTTTTGGAGGGCAATTTCTTGGGCCCTTAAATGTTTCTTGACGGTAATGGGAAAATACGTTCCTCCCTTGACCGTGGCGTCGTTGGCGACCATCATGCAGGGGACGCCCGAGACGATTCCAATGGCCGTGACAATGCCTCCCGAGGAATGTGGTGTTTTGTGGTTTCCGTGCCTGTTGTCCAGTCGGTGCCGGCCAGTGGCGACAATTCCAAAACAGGAGTACCCGGATCGACTAGCATGTCAATGCGTTCACGCGGCAATCGTTTGTGGCGTTCGTAATGACGCTGCACGGCCACAGCTCCTCCGCCTTGACAGACACTTGTGAAGCGTTCGTTGAGCAATTGAACTTGTTCTTGCACATGTTGCACGGATTCTTTGTACGACTGGGTCTGCGTAATGTCCGTGTCGTCAAGTAGCGGTGCGAGGTGATGTGGAGGAGGAATGCCCAAAGTAGTGGTAGTGGTAGTGAAGCAGCGACTTGTGATCCACGACGACGACAAATAATTCGAGTGGAGTCTTTTCTTTTGAACAAAAGAGCAACGAGCGACGTTGCGGAGGATCGCGTCGGAACCATTTGATAGAACTAGAAGATCGATTTCGTTAGGGAATAAGAAGATAACCAAAGATGTGATTTACAATGTCATTTCTTTCTTTCTTTTTTCTTTCTTTCATCAAGAATGAATGAACAAGGACAATGAGAACTCATTCCTTTTTTCTGTTTCACGGAACAATTTATTTTTTTTCGGCGTGTCGTGACATTCTGACATGCTACGTCAGCAGAACGTCACCTACCTGGTACATCATGGAATGCAGAACTATCCCGAGTCCTAATAGAGGAGACCTAAATAAAGTGTCATCTTGCGTCTAGGATGATTCTTTCTGTTTTAGGTTTTGGATCATGGCACAGCACGTCACCTCTAGATTTACTAGTACTACTACTGTAGTATTTGTTATTTAGCATCAACAACCCTGCCGCGGCATAACGTCCTGCAAGGCACAGATCGACTGCTTGCAGATTTCCGGATTCGGATGAGCCCCAAAGCAGGCTGGTTCATGCATGCTCGGGAATATCATTTTGAGTTCCGGGCAGTGTTTGAGGAGCGAGTCGCGGTCAGTCCAAGCCAGTTTGGCGTGTGTTCCCGATACGAGTAAAGGGATTCGTTGTAAAGTGCCGTCGCTGTTGGTTAAATTCGACACACCCCGAGCAACTCCATGTCGTGCGCAGTACCCATTCGAATGGTTTTGCCTTTCTTTTGCATATCTTCCAATACCCTTGTAATGAACGCTCCTTCGGTACTCGTCGGTGTGATTCCATGTTCTTCCGCGTATTGAATGGCTTCAACAACATGACGTGACGATTGCGATACGAGTGCGTACTGACATCTCCGCCCCGTCCTGGCGTTCCACAAAAGTCGAGGTTTTTTGCAAAATGCTCCCAGTCTGTAGTATTATTATTATTGTAATGATTCCCACAAAAGCGCCATTTCCCGAAAACAATACGACAGCGTCTCCCGCCATGCTCTCCCAAAACCATTTCGACGCCATGACCTGCTTCGGTTTGCCTTTTTGTAAATGTTCCGGCAGATTCGTCACAATGACTCGCGGATCTTGCAACAACCGCACCAATCCAGGATGCCACGGCAACAATTCGGAATCGACCCACGGGCGATTCAAGAACAATTGCAAGCGCCAGTTTTGTTCCTTGGGCAAATTCATAAGCGCATTGTGAATCATGGTCGTGTACCGCAAATGCATCCATCGGGGTGCACGAAAGAGAACTGTCGCAAAACGCCTTGTATGTTTGCCAAGTCCGTTTCCTCTTTGTTCCAGGTCGGCTTTTCCAACACGAGTCCTTCCGTCGAAGTGCTGCTGGCTGTGTGTACGCGTGGAAGAAGCACAGTCAAGGCGACCCATTGCCAGAATACAACCAGCAACAGCAACACATTGCAGGTGCGACCGCTCGGAATCATGATGATCCATGGTTCCATTGGACAAACGATTGTTTCACGGTACGGTAGTATCCAAATTCCAATGTATCGTTCGTGAATGGAATGGTGTCGAGGCACAAGAAGACCTCATGGTTCCTTCATTGGGTGGAGACAACATCACACCACCGCACAAAAACACGTTTCACGCAATACGGACAGCGCCACGCGCGTCCGTCTGTTTACAAGACCAGATGCTAAGTATTTTTGCCAGTACACGCCGGGCGTGCCAAATGTTCGTCGAGGAGAGTGTGGGCTGGGACAGTGATGATTCCTTCTCCACGCGCACCCCGTACTTTTTTACGGTACTGACGTTGCGTGTCCTTTCAAGACTCCGCCCACCACCGTGAAACAATTCTCTGCTCGAGTTCTTGTGGTTGTTGTTCTCTTTCATTTACTTTTTCTTTCCTTTGTTGTGGCAGTTTTGCAATAGAAAAGTCATCTGAATCGTTTGCGAAAGAAATATAGAAACAGTTGCGCAATTACTCGAAGAGCAAGCACTCTTTCGTAGAGACGACAAGAAAAGGCAGAGCTCGAACAATCTCGCACAACAAACACCGCCGAACAATAGGTGTGCTCGACTCGTGTCTTGTTTCACTCACTCGCATTATTGAAAGAAAGAGAATCGTTTGTTTCATCATCCAAATTTAGATCATTTCATTTTATCAATCAAAGAATGAGCCGCATTCTGTATCCTTACAATCAGCGAAACAGCAAGGATTCCAATATCGGGGCCATTTACCCGGGCGCCAAGTCGGAGCAGCCTTCCACCACCACACAACAACATCGTAGGAATCGATTTTCGCCACAAAAGAAACAAAAGAAATGGATCCGGTGTCCAACGGGGCGCTACAATTTCTTCCGGCGTATTCGCGGTCCAACAACAACAGCAACAAGATGAATAGTACAAATAATACAGTTCAAGAAGCATCCTGGGATGTTCTCCTGGAGGCGGAGGAAACGAAAACAACGGAACCCGAGAGCAACTTGCTATCGTCCTTGACTGCGCGAGCACAGCAAACCAAGCAACAACGGAGACCGACTCCGCAAAGACGACGCAGTGGTGCGCCGTCGGAGTTGAATCGTTCTCAACCACCCAGCGGCAAAGGCCGCATTGCTCGCTTGGCCATGCTCTTTGGGAATCGAGCAGCAGCAGCAGCAGCAACCAATCATACAGAAATGGAAGAAAAGCGTGCGTCACCGACGACGAGCAGTAGTAGTGGTTATCGGATGGCCGGGTACACAAGATGCAAAGGGTCACGTCAAATCGTACGATGAAAGCAGCACGGAGCATCCCAGTAGTGAAGCAGGCGCTTCAGAGGTTCTCGTTCAGCAAAACCCACCATCCAACCCATTGCCGGCCCGTACCTACACCATGAGTGACGCGGGACAGTGGAGAGTAGCGCCATCGCAATTGGCTCCTCGAAACAAGCCACTGGACAAGGTATCTCCGGTTTCGTCGACCACATCCTCCGCGTACATGAATGAAAATGATGTACTGCCGTTTACTACTTCGTTTGATTCACTTTCCTCCAAACAAAGCTTATTGCTCTCTCGACATACAGACAACCATGTCTCGAATGTCAACCATACCTCGAGTTCCTTCTCGGATCCGTTCCGATCACCGGATACCAGTCGCACAAAAATCATCGCAACCCATACAGCCCATTGCACCCACACAAAGAACTCTTGGAAGCCAACAATTGGTTGGAGCCGCCACAAAGAACCTTTCCAGGGTACCCCGGATTGATTGACAAGGCACACGAAGTGCCTTGTTTGGCCGATGCCATGGAATCGGATACCTCCTCGAAAGCAACGTCTGCCTTTTCCACCGCGTTGCGAAGGACAACCGTGGAAGAATCGGACGTGGAGTCGGATGTCTTTGACGGTACAGCTGGAGCGGATGCATTCGATATCAATACCGAGTCTCCTTTCTTTCGAAAGCATTATCATCCTACGAGTATTGCTGAAGACGTGGAAGAAACAAACGATTTCAGTATGGTGAGCCTTGGTGGAGGCTTGACGGTCATTCAAACATCACCCGAAGGTTTCTTCAACCGAAAAACAGCAAGTGATTACGACGATCAACTGACGACGAGTGATTGCGATCAGCATGGTTTTGCTCATGTGCCGAGCTTTCACGAAATGGTGGCCAAAGGGCGCAAAGCAACCGATAGTTCCTTGCACGGCATTCAAGGTAACTTCGGCTCGACGCCCACTAAAACCGTCAATTCTTCGCGATCGACTGCGGAGATCTCTCGATTTTCCAGTGATGAAGAGTCTTCTCTATTTACCAATCCCTACGATGACGAATCGAATTATTATGTAGGTGATTTATCCGAGTATTCCACTCATCCGAATGACATGAAGAAGCTTGTTCGGCAGTACCGCCACCTTTCGCAACAATTCGATGAAAATGTGTCTTTTGCTGATTTGGACAAGGCGGATGATGAAAACAAAGTTTTCGCTCTGTTTGAAATGCGCAGCCGCATCATGGAAAAGGACATTGAGAGAGGACTTGAGCGCCGTGGTGGAACAGCAGTAGTCGATGACATTGTCACAACGCCGTATTATCGACAAGGCTTACGCGTGAGAGATGCATGCATCGTAAGCAAAGCGTGGCGAGATGGCGTTGTCCCAAATGATATCAGAAACGCGGCTGCCTTGACCCGTCGAGCCGAAAGCACTTACTACATTCGTCGTCTGGTTGTGAATAATCGATCCAATTTCAATCGACGTTACACTTGGGAAGCGGTGAAGTGGGTCGACGATACAGACTTTATGCAATACAGATGTCCGTCGCTAGGCGGTCGCCACATGAGAGGGTTTGAAATGTTCACTATTGGCGACTGTCAGAGTATATTGTTGAAACTCACCAATGAACAGTGCGAGGTATGTGTATGGTTTGTCGAGGCATCTGTCGCGGTCTCCTCGTTGCTTTTTGACTAATCGTTTCGTCCTTGATATTGCAGAAACTACGAAAGGAGCTGAATGACGCAACCAAGCGCCAAATTGCCGCTGAATACCTTTTGCACTCGGAAGGCGACAACATGGGTTTCGATACGATGACCGACGCTGAGATGGAATACCTGACTGCTATGGAAGAAGTCAAGACAATTTCTAAAAAGCTCGTGCAAGCCGAGCAGGCCTTTTCCTTAGTTCACGACCGTGTGCAAGAGCTCGTGAAAAGATACCAGGCGCTGCTCGTGAAGATCGAGTCCGAATCGTGTGCAGGTGCATCATCCATAATAACTTACGAAAGTTCTCACTACTCCGACTATGACTCGCAGTACTGGGACGAACAAAGCATGATTGAGAAGCAAAAATGGGCCCGCCGCGCAAGAAGAGCAGAGATTCGAGCTGAACTGGCGGCACGTGAGGCAATGGCAGCGAAGGAAGAAGCTAGGATGGTAGAAAAGCAAAAGCAACGGGAACTCGATGATTTAAGGCAGAAGCTTATGGAGCTTCAATCGGATCCTTCCTCGGCTCATTTCTTGGGAAGAGAACGCTCTGCTGCTTTGGCAAGAAATCTTAATGACAAAAGGGTAGTCCTGCTCAACAGACAAGCGGTCATGGCGGTGTCGATAAAGAAAAATTAGAGGGCGTCAAGCAGCGATTTAGAGAGCGCGTCGCAGCCAAAAAGAAGCTCATGTCGACGCCAGGAGCTACGAAACCAAAAGCCCTGCACAGGTGAGCCCGTCGCCGCCCAGCGCAAGGAGTCTACTCAAGGCAGCTGGAGAGGAGATGTACTCGCATCTTGACTTTACGAGCGGTCGTTGAGCAGTTGACGTTGACACAAGTCGCGAAAAGTATTAGGTCAAGTGATCCCTGGAATTTTTTATTTCGTCTAAGTTGCGCTTCAAGAATAATTTATTAGAAGCAAAATTGGTTCATAGAGGTATAGGTCTAGACTACTGTTCTAGAAATTACGTCTGTACGAAAAAGTTAGAACGCGAAAAACAGACTGTGAAACATAGCGTACAGAAAGTCTGTATGGCCAAGATTGAAACGGGGATTTCACGAAAACACTTAGAGAAGCATCGAAAATACCACGAAGAATATTTAGAGGGCGAAACACTGCCTACAGAAAGTCTGAAGGAGGAATTATTTCACTGAAACACAACGTACAGATTGTCTGTGAGTGACGAGACATTGCGTACAGGAAGTCTGTCCGCCCAAAATTACACCACGAGAAGAATGACACTAAGGCGTTGCTTTCCTAACTCACTCGTTTTACCACGGACCACGGTAGCCCTATTTGAAAACGTAATCGTTGCAGCACTTCACGACTTCACGTGATTTTAGTTTTATGTAAAGGAGAACGTTAGCGTTTTTAAAGTTCTCTCGTCGACCGTCGACCTTCCATCTTCAAACGAGTGCGAATAACGCAAAGAGTTCATTACATGCGTCTCTGGGTCATGCATGCGGCATTATTATTGCTGAGAACGTTCCTATTCTTATGTGCAACGTTTAACGATGTATAGCACGCGGATGTGGAATGTGAATGATCCTATGAACCACTGCTGAAACTTCATCGATGCGCAAATCTGATAATCATTCCACATGACGTTGATCGGCCTGAGCAATTTTTGGATTTAATGTATCAATCACACTTTGCACAATGATAAGACGCGTTTCATACGAGCACACTTGGTTTATTATTACTGTAAGAACAATACAGGCTTCAATACATACATGCGTCCTTTTTAAGAACCCTTGACGATAGAGCTTTGCAGTATTATATGTTTTCGCTGCCCTTGACCTTATTTCCATTATTTGCGTTTGGATTGTCGTCATGTTTTTCGTTTCTATGATCCGATGGTCCTTCTGTCCTTCTCTCTTCTCTGTCCTCGCCCTACAAACACTCATGAGCGACAATCTTACGTTCCCATTTTGCTTTATTTTGCAGTTGCTCCTCATATTTGATACATCATACAATGTTCAAGGCAATTTGGCCTTCTCGATCGAAATCGAACAATGGCGTCGTCTCAGAAAAGACATCATCCACAGTCAAACGCCCCAGCAAAAGTCGCTCGAAGACGAATTCAAAACGGTCGAAACTCGTCGAGAGCTTTTCAGCGCCTCTCGATATGAACGACTTGGAATTACTGGCAACTTGGTTCATTCCTCGGACCATTGAAGACCAAAGTGGCCTTGTCTTTCGTGGACTGGCGGCTCGGAACGACCGCAGCGAATTAAAGTACGTGTGTATTTGGCTGGCCAGTCTAGTTACGAAATCTTCTTCCCAGAGAAGTCTTCCCACCGATGTGTTGGCCGAAGTCCAGTTTTTCATTGGCATGATTCGCGAGGAAATGCAAGATTACAAGGCAGCCGCACAAGCCTTTGTAGCTTGCCTCTATTTGCAATCGCAAAATAAGGACCCTCCTGACAGAGTGGCCAAGACATTGTACCGATTAGGCAACGCCCAAGGTCGCATTGGTAAATTGGAAGAAAAGAAGACATCGTGGAAGAGGGCCTTTGCTTTAATGGGGCATCCTTTAGAACGGGACAATCTCGATTCGCTGTGTGCACGACGGGGCATGCAACTGATCGAAGAAGATACCGCTTCTTCTGACTTCTGAGTAAAGAAGTAGGTTTCTCGCTTGTTTCATAATGCTAAAACAGAATAAAAATACGCCCTTACTATACAAATATATATGTACGGAGTATTCTTTTTTTTATCTCTTGAGAAGCATGCGCGTCATGTACACTCCTGCCAACGAAAGACCATACCAAGTCGCAGCATATCCCACATGCGTCGCCGGCGTGACTTTGAAATCTCCCACGTGCTCCACGGGCGGCCGTAACGGCAATTGCGATCGATTGTCTTTTGGTTGCACTGCTGTCACCAACAGAGTCGGTTTTTCGAGGGAAGACCGCTGCGGCTTGCATGGCGACTTGATCGTACCAAAAGAGGCGAGGAGGACTGCATTGAAAATCATGTTGTGCTACTAACAGCGATTTGGGTGTCTCGGCACGCGAAGGAACTGCTATTAACTCGGCTGTTTCGGGGCGTTCCCATTGCAACAGATCATTCGATGCTTGATTCGTTCGCCGATCCGGCATTACCATGGCCCGTGGTACCCACCCCGATTCACTAATACTGTTTCCCCTTCTTGTTCAATACCAGAGGCGTAATGACAAAATATCCTTGCGGTGCCGAACTAATGCCTCCGGCTGTCTCGGGCAAGGCCCCGGCGGAGGACCGCGTGGCCCCACCAGAAATTCGTGACCATGATCGAAGCGTCCCTTCAATTGTAGCTGACAAAAATTGTTGGATTGCTGTTGAATTTCTTGTAGATTGAATTCTTGAACAGGAGATTTCTTTAAATCAAGTTGTCGTTCTTCCATGAGTTGAATCTTTTCAAAATAGCGTTTCGTTTGCCACGTTCCCAAGGCAAATGTGCCGACGCAGAGGCCTCCAAAGAAGGCTTGTCCGGCTTTTGAGAGTCCTTTGGTTGCATGAGTTGCAGTGGCAGCGCACATGTTGAGATGTTGTAAATATATGAGTTTAGAAACACGATTATTATGCGATTCTTTCCTATCATTCATTCATGCAATCATCGTCAAGGGAAAAAAATAGAACGCGCTATGCGTTGCGGTGTTCATTGTGAGTCAGTTCACTTATTCGAAGACTTTCATGTAGTGTAATGAAGGGTACCGGTACGAATTCAAACCAAAGAATGATGATAGGGCCGCGACACCTTGAACGACAATCTCTTGTTCGCTAAATAAGGGGGTTTTCGCGCCTCATAGTGATTGCAGTATTCTATTGTCTGAAATCATCATTATTAAGCATTGTAGTTCATCAAACAACCACCCACAGCTTCTTGACTGTTTCAATCACATCCCAGTGACCGGTCCATCCTTTCGGCAAGATGACCGTGTCACCCGCTTGACATCGTTGTGCACTACCATCGACAGCATTGGTCAAAAGAAGACTCCTTCCAACACGTGGAAGCATTCCGTCGTCGTACGCGTTTTACAAGGAAACGATCCCGGTGTACACGTCCAGAACCCCACTTCGGTCGGACCCAAATCATACAAGACACTCGAACCAGTGCTCGGCGTACCGTGCGTCGCATCCGCTCGCACACCCTTGTTTACCAAATACTGCGGCGACGCCATGTGATACGGAACAATGCGAACTCGAATGGGCTGTGAGGTGTCTTCCACATGCGCGTGCTCGTGCACAAACCACACTTTATGAATCGCTTCCACGACATCCCACCGTCCACTCCATCCCTTTGGTAATATAACGGTATCACCTGGACCAAAGTAATGCTGCATGCCATCCAAATCGGTCAAACATCCGTGTCCTTGGAGTACATAAAAATTTCCGTCGTTGTTCGCAATTTCGGTGACGGCCAACCTCCGGCGGCGCACCACCAACTTCCCGAGGCGATCTCCATCGTCGTCGTCGTGGAACGACCGACTGGCATCCCAGGGTTGTCCAACATCGGCATTCGCGCGGGGTCCTTTGGTTTTCAATTGGTCGAGTGCAAAATAGGAAAGCGGGGCGTGTGCGAATACCGTAGTTTCTGTGTGTATGCATGTATGTATGTTGGTCAGTCAATGTATCCAAATAACCATCTCTAAAAAACAAAAGAACAAGAAACACCTACTTACCTGTAGAGGACGGTGCGGGTGCAGGTTGTGGTGGAGACGATAACATCACCGGCGTCGAACTGAAGGACGACGACGACGACAGCGAAGACAGATAATCACCCGATGCCATTTGCAGTTGTGACACGGCAGTACGGTAGGATGGAACAAATGCGTTTACCGTTGCTGTACTAGCCGTCAGGATGAACAACGTTGATAGAATGAGGGGCAGGAGATGAACATCATCGGAAGTGATTTGCTTGTAATCGATGATGGCTCGGTTCTGCAGAATCGAAGAACCGCGTGATATTGTTGCAGCAGTTCTGGTAATAGTATGATTTATAATCAAATGATTCTTCGTTATATTATCTTTCTTGATGATGCCCGATCGCGATATGCTGTTTTATCCAATGTTTTATCGTTTGGCGTTTGTTCCTGTCGAATGCCGAACACTCGTGAGTGACGTTTGTCCGTGACACACGCTCGACACGCGTTTCCCCAAACTTCCGACGAAGTTCCAGGAACCTTGACTCCCATTACATTTTAGACTATACTGCAGTTCCTCCGTGAAATGTGAATGGGACGTCCCAAAAACGCAACACTTTATTGTTTGGGAAGAGCGAGAGCAAACCAATATCATTTTTTGTTTTTGGTTACAACCTAGTATTCTTTATTATTATTCAAAATGACAATTACGCATCACAATTCTTGAAAAACACAATCGTCGTCGTCGGCTGCTGCTGCCTCGGCGTTCTCGCCGTCGCCGCGCAACAGCCTGCCAAATCATCCAGCAAACTCGCCGGCGCCTTTGAATTTGTGCTCGACTTTGTCCGCCGCAAACACAGTTCGCACATTGATACTACCCAAGAATCAATCAAAGGCATGCAAGTCATTGGAGCCGGCTTTGCTCGTTCGGGCACCAAATCGACCGAAGAAGCTCTCAAATTGTTGGGACACAAAATATACGACACAAGGTCCATGTTGGAACATGCGGCGCACATTCCGCGGTGGTTGCATGCCGCCGATGACTACAAGCAACGTCAGGATCTCACGGAAATGGAAGCGCTTTTGCAAGAAATCGAACAAGAAGGGTATACAGCGACCCTGGATTTTCCAGTGAATTTGTTTGCCTTGGCCTTGGCGGAATTGAGACCCAATGCCAAAGTACTCTTTACCGTTCGTGACCAAGAAGAGGCTTGGTTCGAGTCTTGGTCCGAGATTACGCATCTCATGGGACATTTGATTTGTCGGCCGTGGAAGTGGCTCATTGGGAATTTTGATTTCCCGAACGGCTCTTGACGATCTTGGAAGATTTTCCTTTGACGAGCTCCAGTTACCCCGAACACATTCATCGGCCGCTGCCGTGGTTTGAAATTTTGCATCATCCTGCCATTGTAGATGATCCAGGGCAAAGAGAACGGTGGATTGCTTTGCACAAGGATTTCAGAGAAGGTGTCAAGAGACGCTGCCTGCGGATCGACTGCTGATATTCAATGTGAAGCAAGGATGGGCTCCTTGCTGCAGTTTTGAACATTGACAATGAACAATTGCGACAAGAAGACTTTCCAAATGTCAATGATCGAAGCAGTTTGCAGACAGTCCGTTGGGCCATGGACATCATGGCGGCCGGTCTGCCCTTGTGGATGGCGTTGCAGGCGTATTTGGTGTATCGGGTTTCGCGATTTGGGATTTCGTTGTTGACTATGGTGGGGGTGAGAGTGACGGCAAAGCAAAGGTTGCTTAATATAAATAAAAAGGACAATGAGGATAGTGAAGTGAAAGATGTTTACAGTGTCGGCATTTTTTTCGGCTTTTATCGGCGCTTTCGCCCATTCGCGTTTGTACGAATGTCGATCAAACCTGTTCCTTAATGAAGTATTCACTGTACGAATTGAATCTTTTGTTCTCCGTTTTCGAGCGAATGAATGAAATCTTTTGTTGCAGTTCGAAACTGTTCCGTGAGGTTCCTCTTTTGCAGTGTGCGTGTGTGTGTTTATAGAGCATTATCTCACAACAAGGAGGCGAAAGAGCAGTTGCATCAGCGAAACGAAAAGTCAATGCTCTTATTGCGATCAATCGCTCATCAAAGTTCAAAGTTGACTCGCATCTCGTCCATTCGTCTTGCACCGCCATCGAAAGCTCGTAGTTCGATTCATTCGACTACGCAACAACGCAACAACATGTCCAGCACACCACAACCTCTTTCCTTTGCTGAATTCACGGCCAAACCTTCATTCAAACCGCACTGCAGAATCCCAATACACCCGAATCGGCCTTGTCTTTTTTCTTTGGTGTCGATTACAAGGATCCGGAATCGATCGAAACCGGTCTTCGACAGGGACAATGTCTTGCCGCCATGAGTGATCTGTGGTGGAAAGCATTTCCTGAATACGATCAATTGTGCCAGTCGACGTTCTCGCAAGCGATTCGTGCCGCGGGGATGGATCGTTTCTGCAAGAAGAAGGAAACAGACAACAGTTCGGTTACGCAAATCGATCAGTACATGAGTGAGATCATTCTTTGTGATCAACTCTCTCGCAATTGCTTTCGAGGTAGTTTAGAAGCATTTGAATACGACCCCATCGCATTGAAACGGGCTCGTCAAGTCGCCGACTTGTTCTTGTCATCTCATCGCAAGACAGTCAAGGAGAAATCTATCCGCCCTACACTGTCTTTTGAATACAGCATTCATGCACTCCGAAACACTGGAAGATCACAAGACCATTTCCAAGATTATGGAAAAAGTCGAAGCTATATCCCCTCAATTTCAACGAATGTGGACGATGCAACGCCAAATGGCCGACGATCATCAACAGATCATTGAGCGATTCGGTCGTTATCCGCATCGCAATCAAGCCAAGGGTCGGGTGAATACACCAGACGAAGAGATTTGGTTGAATGATGTGGAGCATCTACCGGCGTGGGCCAAGAGTCAAATGAAATGAAGTAGACCGATCATTGTCCGAGTTGAACAAGTAGTGATTGTATTATGTGATCTGGGTTGTATTGAATCATTGAGTGAAAGCGATTGAATGGTTTGTTGTTGAATCGTGTTGTTTAGTGTATGCCGTTGTTGATTTATTGTATAAGTTACATGCCCATCAAGAAAAGGTTTGTTTAGGCGCTCTCTAGACGCTCTACCTAGCTCTTCGCGTCTACCGATGCCGTTTACCTTTCGTACTGCTTGTTGTACAGTGAATTCAAGTGCGAAGCCCTCCATTAAAAAGACCGCTGCGCAAACAGCAATATATTGCTTTCCTTCTCCTGTTGTTGAATGAAAGGAACACAGATTTTCATCAAAACTAGTTGAGGAGTACCATGTCACACCCTGATTATATAGAATGCGGAAACGAACGCACAGCGCGCATGGAAGCGTGTCAACACTTGTTGTCGCTCGCCTTGTCTCGTCGTCGACGACCGAGAAACAACCCGTTTCGAAACAACAATCGATGCGAGAATTGCTTCCAGATGAAATTCAGGCGCTTCAACAGCAAAGTCATTGTTCGTGTGAGGATTGGACGAAAGTGAGATTGGTGACCAGCGTCGACGCCATTGACAAGAGTCATGCGGAAGAATTGTCGCGACTCATTCAAAATACGCGATTTGCCGATACGGTTGTGCTAATTCTAGGAGAGCAGCAGGAGGAGAATGAAAGTACAAACAGCAAGAAAACAGCAAAATGATATGGGCTTCAAACTGCCAAGGGCTTGCATTCAAATTTATTGATTTCGAATGCGATTGTCGATTTGGACGCCAAAGTGCATCGCAACACGTCTCTTTGCAACGTCTACATTGGTCCTTTACTACTGTTATCAATTGCGGAACCCTGGAGTGGTCCGCTGTACCGAACATTCATCAATATTTGGGTCTCATGACCATAACAGTGGGCGCCGAACGAGGAGGCGGGCGTCCCATTACGGTTCACCCAGAAGTCGACATGCCGCACGTGGTGCATCAAATGAAAGCGCCGTCGTCCTCGAACACCGCACACCCGTCTGGTATAATTCATATGAATGTGATTGACCATCATGCTTTGATTCGGGATACACCGACACTCCAGTCCATTTACTTGCATTCGCACGCATCGATTCAAGCCGCCACGTCGGTCACAAACGCTATTTTGTTGCCCCACGCACAAATCGCCTCTGGGTCCACGGTCCAAAATGTCATGCTGCAATGGAATGCTTCCATTGTGGAACATTCGTCTGTAACTGATACTTTGCTCATGGAAGAAGCACAGGCAGGACCGCACAGTCTCGTGGTGTCCACCATTCTCGGTCCCGATGTACACGTGTCGGCGGGGAAGTCCATGCGTCGGTTGTAGGACCCAATACCAATGCGCATCATCAGTCACTGTTGATTGGTTGTTTGTGGCCATTGGGACGTGGGAATGTGGGGTACGGAGCCAATGTCGGTTCCAATCATACCGGGCGGTTGCCCGATCAGGAGTGTACGGCAGGAGAAGGAGTGTTTTGGGGATTGTCGACCGTCGTCAAGTTCCCTGTTGATCTCTCGTCGGCGCCGTATACCTTGGTGGCCGCTGGGACCGTTCTGCCACCGCAGCGTGTGACCATGCCCTTTTCGTTGATTGTATCGAGTCCACAAGGCGAAAGTAACGATATTTTGCCTGGATGGTTGTTGAGAAGTTCACCTATACATTGGCGCGGAATGAGGTCAAGTATGCGACCCGTCGTAAAGCCAAACGGCATTTAGAGTATACGGGATGGAAGATTCTTCGTGCGGAAACTGTCACCTTGTGCTGGTATTCGCGGAGTGCATTGCAATCGCCCACTGCACAGGGACCTATGTATTCGGAAAAGGAGATACACGGCTTGGGTTCCAATCGTTTGTCAGAAAAGGACGATTAGCCGGTGTGGAAGCGTATACCCAATGCATCCGACTGTTTGCTTTGCGAGGTCTATGGCATTACCTTGTGACCAACGGAATGCGACGCAACGATACGAATCTTTGGGAGACGGAGTTATCTTCTGCTACCATGCCTCCTGAATTTGATAGCGTAAGCAGTGTAGAACTGCCACTCTGTCCGTGGGAAGTGTCGGTCGATGACTGGACTGTCCAAAAGTTCTTTTGCAAACCGAATTTCCACTGGAAGATACGAAGCAGGAAGATGCGTGGTTAGAGAGCCAGTTGCATGCATGGATTCACCTCGAACTGGACTATGCTAACCGTGTGTACGAAAGCAAGCACAGAGACGATCAGCGTGGTGTGCAAATCATTCCTGGTTACGAACAGTCGCATGATCGTGCAGACGACGATACAGCCATTGCGGAAGTCAAGGCACACGCAAATCATTTAGAAGAGGCTGTAATGGGTTGGTTGAACGGAGACACTGACACTAAACTGTAACTAAAACTAGTTTATTGGGCAATCGTTTGGTGTCGAATGACCACTAATTGATTGAAAATTCTACAGGCGCTGCTTTTATACACTCTCCTCCGCGATAGATTGATCCATACCGGCAACAATCACTTCTCCTTCATCATTGACGGTGTAGTTATCTTCTGCAGTCTGTTGTTTTCAAGATAATAAGCGAAGGTTAGACGTTCGTCAGCTTGGCTTTTCTAGAAAACGAGGTTCACAAGAGCGATTGCAACAAGAAAGTAACGTACCGCATACAATATTTTGAAGATTTTGTCCATCAGAATAGTCGTTTCCGCATCTTGACTAACAGAATTTTCCTGATACACTTGCAACAGCACTTCCACGTTTCTCAACTTATCGAAATAGAATTGTCGCTCTTGTTCTGTTTCGAGCACGGCATCTTCCAGTGTACACACCGAAGCCGCTAGCTCGGACACTTTGTTCGTCAATGCTTCGTTTTCTTCCGCCAACGCATTCTTTTCTTCGGTCAGTATTTCATTTTCTTTGACCAGTGCTTCATTCACAGGTGCATTGTTGTTACTGGATGCGTTGCTCTTCATTGCCGAATCCATGCTATCTTCACTGAGGCGCGCGAGTGGGACGACTGATTCGTGCAGCAGCAATCGATGGTTTCGGTTCCGGTTTGTTAGCAGGTACTGGTGCATTGTTCGTTTTCGGAATACCCAAATGTCCCGCTGGACGCGGCTTTGCTTTGGCAACTCCCCGTTTGGTGCTCAACTTGGCGTTGTAGGCCTTCCCGCCCTTTCCTTTCGCGCGAACCGCCATGGGATCGTAATCATCACGAAACACACCCGATTGATCGTAAAATGCTTTCAGCCACTGACAAAACTCCAGATTGTCCTGATACTTGGCGCGTATAAGTTTGTTGACGTCCACGAATCTGACAGATAATAATGACAAAAGGGGAAGAGGTTTGAGAAGACGGAATATCATCATCTAGTATCAATGAGACAGCCGTTCGAAATGTACACACCTTTGCACGTTATGCGTATTGAAAGCATTCTGCAACAATTTGTAATTCTGAAAGGAGAAGAATGAGTCTCTTGTTATCTACGCAGTGATCGGCATACACTCAACACATCACATCGAGGCATATACGTACCTGAACAAACTCGTAATCCGTCCGAGCAGACCAGTCAACTTTACTCATTGGAATACTGCCAGGAAAAATCATCTCAGTAATTTGACAGGCAACAGCGCCAGAGGCCGTCTCCTCAATCTTTAATAAGTTGAGCTCGAGCAATGTGTTGAAGAAATCCAAGAGTTCCCTGCGACCAATAAAGTAGGCAGCGTCCATCATGCCTGGGGGTACAAGAGAAATGTGATGAATGAATGATTATGCTGATGGATGAGAGGAAAACGTGAAACAAACAATCAAATAACATTATAAAATCTCACCGACGGCGGCATCGGTTCTCGACATGACATGATTGTGCAATTTTTTGACAGTGCTATTACTCTGTATGGATCGATTCACGTCAATTTTCGTTTGTTTTTGCTCTCGACTCGCGGGCGCAGAGGAAGAAGAAGAAGAATGAAACTACAACGACAACAACAAATAATATGCCATGCAAGATGCAAAATGGCAGGCGTCTGTCATTTATTTTTCGAGCAATCAATTTTACGACGATGTAATCTCGCTATGACATAAAAAAGTAGCAACAGTTCAGTTCAATACCGATAGGATACAATAGCGCCCGTGTTTTCAAATTTAAATCCTTCACACCTCGTTCCATCTAAAGATCTTTTTTTTCTGCTACAAGAAATTATTTACATCATTTTCGGCAGTATTTTCTTAAACAAGCGGTATCATATCATTATCATCAAGAACGGGTGGCGTGTAGCCAAAGCAGTCTCCGCTTTCGACCAGAAAACGAAGTCGAGCCACGCTGCTGACGGCTTGGTTCATGTAGTCCCCTACATTTGGCAAAAGGCAGATTGCAACGAGCTCCATGGGCTTTCTTCTTCACAGTGCAATCGAACCTCGTCGGTTACGCGCACCTTTCCGCCCAAAAGCGGCTGCACCTGAAGTTTGTGAAACACATCAATCCCCATCGAATGTCCCGATGGTCAACGCGACTTGCCCTCGTTGTCGTTCTACCAACATGGTCACTCGACCAAAGGTAGGAAAACCAAAGGAACTCTGCACACTCCGAAACAAGGAATAGATACAGCTCGAATTCGGTGGCGGAATCACATAGGGGTCGTGCCTTCCATCCACTCGGCATCGTGTTCTCTCCCTTGCTCCGTGCCTCTCCTCGCGATGCTTCACTGCATTCTGTCACTATCAGAGAAGGCACGGCATCGCACCACAGAGATAGCACTGTAGGATTCCGAGAACATCCATGACACTGTGCTCGGCCAAAATGTCAATGGCCACGACAAACGAATTTGCTGAAGTTCTCTAGCGGTAGCTCCGGCGAGCGATGCCAAGCGCTGGTCCGTGTGAATGGATGATATTCCCTCTAGTATGGTTGCCTGCGTTTGCGTCATGGATATTGGCAGTGATGGAAGAGCGCAAGGTGAATTGAGCAAAATGGTCGGCGCGACAGGACTGGTGGTGGACGTGTCCTCGGGCAACACAGGTAAAGTCCGCACAACGGAACGCGGCGACTTGGTAGATGCTTCGGCTTGTTTGAGAAGGTGCGAAAAGCCCATATTGTTATCTGTGGCTGATACGGATGCCGAAGCAAAGAATTCCGACTGGGATGTGACATGGGCAAACTCGACGTGGTCATATTCAGTGAGGAATTCCAATTCAAAGAGACGCTGCAGCATCCAAACAGCGAGAGTCGGCATGGGAAAGAGACTCGGATGCATACAATTCACTGCTTTCTGCCGAAGAAGAGAGCTGGCTTTCATCACCGTCTGTGGGGCTGCTCAGAATAGAGGAAGCAAGTTGCGGAATGTGTGCAGAACTTGTTTCTTCGTGGAATGGTGTTACTTTCTCCGATAAACGCCGCGTCGATGCAAATGAATCGTGCGTACTACTCTGGAATTTGCAATTGTTCCTCTTGTGATAAAGCAAACGGCAGATCATCGTCATCGTGTTCTGCTGGTTGTTGATTCTCCAAATAATTCATTCGTTCAAGCTTTTTCTGTAAAGAATCTCCTTGCGTATCTGTCAATCCTCGTTTCACCTCTTGCGCGGCAGAACGTCTGCCGCTGGTTGTACTATCAAAAGAAGCTTGCTTTCACTTTTGTTGCGGCAAGTCGCCGGTACGAATAAAGGATCAAACGTGTTCGTCGTTCTCAGACCTGCGTGTCGTGAAAATGGCAAAAAATCTGGTTGCAATTTTGAACTTCACGACACCCGCTGACACCAAATTTTTCGGTCGAGAGAATCGGTTCTGGGCATAGAGAAGTTAGACGCGGACTGACATTTACGTTCCTATCTGCATCATTGTCTATCTAGTAAAATGTACCTTTGGTGGGGATTCGCGTACCGCTACGACCTTAACAAATAGCAGAATTTTTCATCGAGAGTTCCGATTCCGATTCTGGTTCGCAGGCAAATTTACTACGTACGTCGAACTTATTCGGACATCGTCTCCGCTCTATGGATCTATTTCTAGCTACGTGAACCAATCATATAATGGTCTTTTTAGTCTATCCTTCCGCGCGAAACTACCCGTCCCTTGTCTTGACTTCCATATTATCTAAGACTTGAAATAATAATGGCTGAAGGAATTCGATTAGTTGTCTACCTTGATAATCACAGAAAAATGAAAATTCATGCCTATGATATTACATCACATGCCAAAAATGTCGGACGGCCTCCTCGATTCAAAAAAGTGCAAGACGTCCTCGGGCTTGAGCACCGAATTCTGTTCTTGAAGGCAACTGGCCGTTCCGCACGCCAAACCGAACGCAAACGCCGACAGCAGTGCCCGTGTAGAAGGGACTCTGTCCTCTTCCAAAACAGCGCTCAGTTCCGATGGGAGATACGATGACTCTTTGTCGTCGCTGCTTAGACATTTCCACGCCGCCAGAGTTCCTGCAGCGACAGCATCGCCCGCTCCAATCGGATACAGCGCAGTGGCGCTACCTCTGCTCCACGTTTCCCACGGTAACGGTCGTTTTCCGTCAGTAGATTCGTCACAGGTATTTGGAAGATTCGAAATTCATTGTCCGCGGCAAACGGCATGACTGCAAGGTAGGCAGAATGCGCTCCGTCGGTGACGGCAATAGCACTCAGCGCGTGTTGCGCGTACGGCTTGTTCTGACATAGAAACGCTTTGAGTGCGGCAATGACATTGTTTGAAGAAATGCCGTTTGTCTCACTTGGTGTGGTGTTCACTCCAGCCAGTCGGCAGAGCTCGGACGCATTGATTTTGAGTACTGTCTGTCCGTGTTTTTGTTTCCGTGATATAGTTTGTAATAGTTCGGGTAAGCCCACGACTGTGTCGATGAGACACATAGTATTGTCGACTGCTACGAAATCGTATATCTTGGCGTAGGTATCGACGGGGCATCCAGGTGGCAAACTTCCCATGATACAGAGGGCCGAGGCTTTTCGGTCGACAATTTAGAATACAGCTCGCTCACTTCCGTTTCCTCTATCAAATCACTGGGTTCCACCAGCTCGGTTGTGCTGTCGACAGCTACAATGCTTGTGCAGGTACGCATTCTTCCCGCGGGGCGCACTGTCAGCTGCATCGAATCTTCTCCCATGAGATCCACCAACATTCGGTACACTGCGTCTCCTTCTGCACCGCTCCCAACAAACTGCGCCAATTTCACGTTTCCGCTATATTGCAGACAGGTCAAGGTTACAGCAACATCTTGCCCTTTTCCGCCTACTCCGAGTTGCACGGAACGAGCCCGGTGCATTTCCTGGAACCAAATGTCCGTCCGATGGAAGAATGAATCTCTTTTGTAAGGCACTATTGAGGCCCACGATTATGGTTGATCCTGTTGGCATGGTCATTAGTGGGGATATCTTCATAGAATATGTTGTTGTGTAATAGGATAGACGCGAGGAATATTTGACGAAAACAACATGTCCTCTTCGTTTTCATGGAAATGAACGAAAATGAAAGAAGTGTTGAAGTTGTTGCTCGTTTCCTGATTTTCGAGCACCCGTCTGTCCTTGAACCAGAAACATGTGCGCGAAGATGCGCGCGGGAGAGGTGAGCGACAAAACGAATGTGATGGTGGTCTGCGTCTGTGACGTCATGCATCGACTCACCCTTTCTTCGTCATAGTGAAAGAGTACGTGTGGTGAAGAATGTGGAAAAGAAGAAAGCATCAGCGCTTCCTTCCTTTTCGCGTCTCGTTCATTCTCGCAAATCGCAAACACATCACAATCACAACCTGATTCCGACGTGTGCCACCAGCTTTATCACGCAGCTATTGATCTTATTCTCCCATTCTTGCCGTGAAAAAAGCCAACTAGATACATCTACACACCATGAACAGCCTTAGATCTTCCTGAGAGTCTCGAAAATACTCAAAGCTGTCTGTTGGCTCCATTTTTCGACACTGGCCATTGCCTTGGTGTCTCAACGAGGCCCATCACGCCTGCGTTCTCTACGAGCAGATGAATTTCGAATTTCTACTACGCTTCTCATGGGAAAACACTCTTCCTTTTCTCTCATGCATGCCGCGGAGAGTTCGGACTTTTGGACATTGCCGAAGACACCAGAAACGTTGCGCTGCTCGGCTTTTGCCTCGACGAGGACATGATCTTCCCTTTCGGACGAGAAAACTGATTCAGTCTGTCACAGAACGTTACATTTTCCAAAAGAAGGAACCGTATCTCCCAATTTATACTTCCGACGATCTACGATTAACGATTGATGAAGAGTACGAAGTCAAAGATGTTCCTTTGTGTCTTGGCAATTTGACTTTGGATTCAGAAGATGAAATCGACGAAGACGTGCAAACGATGGTAGAAGCATTATCGCTGGCCGCTATTCATCGTTTACCAAAAGAAATTGCGCTCGGTTTGCTAAAACCGGTAATCAGCGCCGAAACAAAAGCGTATGTCGATGTCTTTTCCAGGTTCGGATGGAGCGTTGTTTGTTTTCCTCGAGGACTTGCACTGCAGCTGAAGCGAGAACTGAGACCCAAAGAACAGCAACAAGGCTGGCGGAAGAATGCATGGAATTTCAGACGGCGTGAAAAGAGACTTCAGCTGGAAGCTGCCGTTGCCGTTGCTGAAGCTCAAAGGACAACCGCACCCGAAATACGATCAACACGTCCTCGAGATGAAGTACTCGCCAAGATAGAGCAGCAACTGAGTGACCATGCGATCCAACCCATTCAACGAAAAGATGAGCTTCTCTTCTTTGCGAATAGTATGCCGCTCAATTCATTTTCGTTGCGAAGATTTCGACGGTTCGCAAAGCGCCAGTATTCCATGTTGAAACGCAAAGGCCGCGCCGGTGTTTTGTCCTATTGCGTGTTCAACTTGTTATTTTACACCATCGGAATGGCTTGGCAGTGGCAGCGAGTCACTCCGGCAGATCCTCTGACCACCTCTTCCTCGCTCACCATGGTCATGGCGCGCAAGTTTGCTCGAGTATTCGCGTCTCTGTACGTGGCCGCTCAGTTTATCAAAATTCCAAAGGTATTTGGCGCTATTGCGTTGGCACCCTACGCACAACGATTCACGGATATGGTCAGCAAGAAGCTGAAAGTGTCTCAGAATGTGGCTTTTGCTGTCCTCTTGTCGCTCATGGTGCTATCATGGGCCTCTGTTATTGGGGCACTAATCTTGGGAGACTATGCCAAGCTCCGACAGGTTGTATTCACGGACGACAACCTGATTCGACTAATCAGCCTCCAATCGGTGTGATCCTGTCATACAATTTTATCTGGATGCAATTAAATCAAAGAACGCTTTAGAATAGAAACATTTATAACTCTCTATTCAAGTAGTATCCGTTATTATATTTGCCTAGAAGCTAGTCCTTCTAGTTCAGAACACCCTTTGCCTTTATGGAATGACTTGAGCTGTTTTAGCAGTTGCCGCAGATTCAACTTACCACTCAGATCTGCTCGAATGCTAGCTGGATTGCCCGGATAACCCAATTTTGGATTTTGAACGAAACATAAAAAATCGCACGCGGCTGGTCACTCCGGTTGGCTGTCCCTGCGTGAAGGAGTCGCGAATCGAAGATCCCACAACAGCCCTTGGGCAATACACCCAAAACAGAGTCTTTTGTTTGGAGCAGCTGGTCTTTCGGGCTTAACGTGGTTTCATCGGATGCGGCTTCCATTTGGAAAGATGCGTGCGCATCTTTGGTGTGCGTGCCGGGCATCCAACTTGAGGAAATGAAGGAAATGAGTGATTTGGCGATGATGAGTTGGAGGAAAAGTGACAAGAACAAGGAGAAGCAGTAAAACTCACTTACCACGTAGGTCCCATTTCCAGCGTCATATCTTGCAAGGAAACGAAACAAGTATACAAGACTGGCGTCTCGTTGTCATCTCCAAAATGGGCGTATCCGGATGAATGACTTGTCGATCACTTCCCGGCTCGGAAATAAGGCACGAAAATTCGTAGAGCACAGCATCCTCGCCCAACAATGTTTGAAGCGTCGCACCCACTGGACTCTCGCACAGTAACGCATACAGTCCCCGATACGTCAATTCCGTCAATGGCATGGTCAAATCGCACCGATTCTTTCGCAACAGAACATCGGCAAATCGATTCCGACGTTCGACTTTTTGCTCCGCAATTTCCTTTTCGGAAGTAGCGCGGAGTGCATACACGAATGCGCGGAGCTCATCGGCCAAGTTTACCGACAAGACATCATCGATTCGGACAACACCATCTTGACGCAAGACCTTGGCGTGTGATTTGGCTTGTTCTTTGAGAGCTGATGTTTTGGATCCTTTGTTATTGCTGCTGCCACCAAATCCTCCTGATGATCCAGCTCCTCTTGGTTTATTCGCTTGCAAGGGCATCGATGGTCTCATGATGCTCTCTTCGTACTCTCCGCGTTTGGTAATGGCCACCTCTTGATCATCGTACAGCGAGTATCGGATCCGTGATGAGAGCTGATGTGGCCTGCTGGAAGTCGAAAGAAAGCCACGACAAGCAGTAGAGAAAGAGAATAAAGAAGTATACGAAGATATTCGAAGATGGTTGGTGCATTTTTTTTATTGATAACTAGACTATGAAAGTGTTGATGTTGTAAACTGCTTGTTGTCGTTTAGTACATTATTGTCGCGATCGCACACCTTTTCCAAACAACATCATCCGAAAATAAAGAACCTGTACGAGTTTAAGACGGGTTAAATATAATGATTTATTGGGAGTACCGTATTCGAATCGTCTGTCCCTTGCCTCTCGTTGGCCACAACGACAAGATATAAAAACATGCTTATCGTTTGCTGCTCTTTTGCATTGAATGAATTGAATTCGATTATACGGAGTAACAAAAAGATACGCCCACAATACTTAGTTGTAGACAGAAATAATTGGAAGACAGAATGACCGATGCACCTGTAAACGTCCAGGATCTCTTTGCGGCGTTTACCAAACAAATGAAACAAATCGACGATTTGGAAACGCGCATCGAAGCGCGAGCCGTGCAAACCAGAAGACGCATTTCGAATCTTTTGGAGAAAACGAGTCCTACTCGACAATCGCATCTGAGATTGTGGATTTCGCATCATCACGCCAAAGCGGATTACTTGCAAGGTATTCCGGAACATTTTCGGCTGCAGATGGAGGGCACGCTGTTGATTGGGCATTTGGATCACAAGAGTGCTGCTGAATTTGATCAAAAGACAGGATACGGCGGTCTTCCGAAAGATGATCTCGATCGATCAAAGGAGGAGAACGAGAAGAGGATCAACCGATCCCTGCTTACAAATTTACTCATTTCATGGAGTCAATGGTAGTAGAACTGCAAACTGTCTTTCGTCCCAAGAATCCGGTACAAGCCGCTGCACCAAAGAAAAAGAAATCTTCCAGGCGTTCCGGTGGAGACACTACTCCAAAAATGCGACCATGGACCTGTCGCAAACGGATTTGAGGACGTGCTTTCTCTCGGAGAAACAAGAAATGCGTTGGACTCGAGACATGTCCGACGATGCTCATGCTTGGTGCATCAAATATCGCCCACCGACGCCACCAGATACGGATCTAGAAATTCATTCGGTCGTTGCACAAGTTCAAATGCATCCAGCAAGTCATTCTGACATTGTTTCCGCCGAGGGGAATCCCATTGTCGATCGATATACCATTCGGCATCCGCTGTTGGTCCAACGCATGTTTCCGCATCACGGTACACCCCAACAAAATGCCGACGAGGATATGAACGAAAAGACGGTTCAGGGATTGCTTCGGAAACCATCCCGAAACAGCAAAAACGCAAGGTAGAAGACAAGACAGCCGACGGTCATCCGATTCCTCCAGTCGACAATGAAATCATCTTGCCTGCGCCTACGTTGACCATGTCGCAAATTATTATGGCATTCTATGTCTACATTAACGACAGAAACTTGGTGGATCCCAACAACAAGTCTATCATTGTGTCCGATAATCTGTTGCAAGACGTGCTGGGTTTGGAGCGCTTTTCCTTTTCACAGCTGCAGGCGACACTGTTGCAAAAGCAACTCATTGCAAAAGTGACAAAACCTCATCCTCTCAAAATAACATATGTCATGCCGAGGAGAACTGGGGACGGAGAAGAAATCCTCCCGTGGCAGTTTGATATGGAATGCGCCGTGCCTTCTCTGGTTGGCTACCGCTTGCGCGAATTGCTGCGACGCGTCAAACGACGGGAACTGGAATACACCAGCAGTCGGACCAAGGCTCGGTATTTGCTAGCTGCTCGTCGTGGCCTTCGCAGCAATGCTGTGGAAGACAACGAGCTTCGACAAATGATTGAAGCAGCCGTCACGAATGGTAATCTCGCTGTTCCAGAAGTTTGGCAAGCTTTGGCCCGCGGGGCGCCTCCCAATTCCGAGGCACGACGAGCAGCGCAAATTGAAGCTCAACTATCCTACTTGTTGTTGGAGATGCTCCCGAGACAATGCAAAATGCTCGCAGCTCACGAAAGCTGGTGGAAGATTGTGAACAACTAGGTGAGGATCCAATGGAAGAGTAAATAATATAATAAAGCCATGTTCTCATTATGTCCGACAACTATCGCGTCGGTTTGTATCTTTGCTTGTGCTGTCTGAGTATCTTAGACCTTTCTCTTTACTAGCGTCTTTATCGACAGACACGTAGAACCCACGTCAGAAAGGTTTCGTCTTTGTCACTTGCGAAAAAGTTTGTGTGGTATCAGGCCCAGTAAACATGTCACAAGACGCTAGGTGACTACTTATATAGCTTCGCACAGGTTCGGTTGACATCGTCAGCAAAATCTTGATGGTGCAACAGTAAACTTTCAGCACCGTTGCGCACACGTATTGCCCGTCATCCGTCTTTTGGTTGATGAACACAATGAAATAACACAAAACAGAGACGACAAAAAGTAAAAGAGGGCCTTCGCTTATGTAGCATTTTATAGGAACTTGAGCTCGACAAGAACTAATTCGCTAAACGCGTCGACGGGACCGGCCACTAATGATTATGAATATACTAGAAGGCAACGGCGAGCCAGAAACCGTTCATTTCGTGAAATCTGAAACACACAATTGTGGAGGTGAATACACCCTGCAGCTCTGTGAACCGCGTCGTAATACATTACGGAGTAACGTCTGGTTCTTCCACTTCCAGCGCTGATTCTTCACCCCTTCCGCTGCCTCGTCGCTCGCACCCGCCGGCGACGAAGGTAAAAAGAACAACGAAATCAAAAAACCTCCTCCCGCTGCAATAGCAACAAACGGAAGGACGGGAAATTGGCGACCATCCTCAGAGTCTGGTTCTGAATTGTTCCTCCGTCTTTTCCTGGAGCGTCAATTAGTTCAGGAGGATCGATCGGGTTCCAACCGTCCTCTCCTGGTACATCAATGACTTCAGGATTA
>BROJ01000430.1:0-46367 GCA_026008555.1 Fistulifera pelliculosa
TCTCAGCCAATGCCGTTGGCCAGGACTTTCGCCGCGATAGCCCCTCTCCTGTGATATGTCATCCCATTGCGTTTCATGACGCTTATGCTCCTAACAGACGACGGGCTGCTACTCTATCGCCCCGGGCAGGTTTGTCACATTTGCATGAAAATCATCCCTGGTGGGCGAGCTACAACTTCCTGGCCTATCTTCCTTTAGTTCACCGCGAGCTGATTTGATCGCGCCCCGCAGCAACAATAATCCCTCTCTTGAAAGATTTTACAGCTCGATTTACCAAGACGCTAACCGGGTTCGGACTTCGTCTACGGTTTCGATGCCTTCCCTTTCCCACACTTCAGATGAGTTTGCGCTCAATCCTTCGTTACCTAGATTTGGCGCTGCTCCTGAAGATATCACGCCTGTTACAGGTTTATCGGACACCTTCCGTATCAATTCTACTCTATCCAGCTTTGACGGGCTCGCTATCGGTGAAAACCGAAGCCGCGCTTCAACTTGGACCGCCACATCTGGAGTGAACGATTTGTTTGGCCCTAGTCTTATCCCGACCGCTCCAGATACGAATGAGCTTAGCGAAGAGCTGGCTTCTATTTTAGAATTCTCCGGTGTCGACGATCGAGATTCTTCGTCAGCGCTCTCGAGCTGGATGTAATGGCACTGTTCCTAGTTGCCCTTTCTCTTCTTCATGTTATTTATCCGCAATGAATGGTTGCATTCCTTTCATTGCAGTATGCTCGTAAGGATTGAGTCGAGTTCTGCCATCTGCCATCTCCTCTCCTTGAACAAAAAAATTATAGAATATATGTATTCGCTTTGTTACTTTGGTGATTGTTATGCCAGTCCAATCCGTATAAAAACTTCATGTAATTTGACTTTTAAAATGAATATTTGAGTTTCGCTACATCTTCCTGGAAAGGACTATTTAGTTATTCGCAATCGCGACAAAGAGGAGCGCCAAGGTGTGCAACATGGTCGAGAGCTTGGCCGACGAAGATGCCATCGTGGGTTCCATTCCCATGCCCATTGTCGGATCCATGTTCATCGTCGGATCCATATTCATCGACGGTTCCATTCCCATGGAAGGAGAAGGCATAGTCATCGTCGGGTCCATATTCATCGACGGTTCCATTCCCATGGAAGGAGAAGGCATAGTCATCGTCGGGTCCATATTCATCGACGGTTCCATTCCCATGGAAGGAGAAGGCATAGCCATCGTCGGGTCCATATTCATCGATGGTTCCATTCCCATGGAAGGAGAAGGCATAGCCATCGTCGGGTCCATATTCATCGACGGTTCCATTCCCATGGAAGGAGAAGGCATATCCATCGTCGGATCCATATTCATCGTAGGTTCCATACCCATGGACGGAGAAGGCGCTTCACCAGCGTCAGTCTGTCTTGCTGTCAAAATGCCGCATGAAACACGGTTACCCATCGAATCATGGACGATGAATGGTCGGCTTTCGGCCATGGTTGTGACAGAACCAGCCATGAGACAGTTTCCAAAGTAGGCCATGCCCTCAGATGACGTAGACATGTAACTTTCCATCATCCACGGGTCTTCGTCCATTTCGTACCAGTGCCCACCCTGAGCGTCCAGGCTGTCGCAACTATCGCCCATGTGCACATGTGTGCCACATCCGTTGGTAGCATTGCAGTCCATACCGTCACCCATGTAACTCATCAAGTTCGCCTCGAGGCCGCGCGCCATTCCAGCGTAGCACATAAACATGTCATCTCCCACAACATATGCGTCTGCCTCCGCCATGCTGTCGTCTCCGAGAGGAGAAGTCATGGTCATTAACTGAGTAAGGCCATCGCTGACAGGTTCCAAGACACCACAACCAACGCGGTCTCCAGCTTCGTTGTGAACTTTGAAGGTAATGGGGTCAAATAGTTAGTCGAGGCAAAACTAAGTTTGTTTGTTTCCTGCAAAACCAATACCACGTACCAATCACGACTCTACCATTGACGTCAGTGGTTCCGATCTCAAGCCACGTGCCCTCGGTAAGCATTCCTTCAGCTGTTGTGGAGTGACGCGCTTCCGCCCAAGGGTCTTCGCTAGTCATATACAGGTGACCGCCTTGCGTATCAACGCTCTCGCAGGACATGCCCATGTGGATGTGCAATCCGCAACCATTCATGGCAGTGCACATCATCGCATCCAAGGAGGGTTCCAATCCGGTCAAGTGACCTCCATAGAAGATAGAGGTGTTTCCTTCTTCGACCATCACAACAACAGTTCCTTCGGCTGTGTAGTCGCTCGAAATAGGCATAATCATGGCGGAGTACATCTCCATCGCGGATACCACGCTGATAGAAGCAAGGAAGATGAGTTCACGGAAGATCATTGTTTGTTCAGTGAGATATTTTTGTTGCAAACTCTTTTTTTGTGAAACACTTTGTGGGTTTGCTGAAAAAGTGAAACCGTCAAAGTTGTGTCCACCTCGAATCACGCACGATTGACAGAGGATTTCGGAAACCTGTGTCCTCTGTACAAATCTCCACAGTACTGGATGTAAAGTGGTTGCCGTTGCGGTATCCGGGTTTAACAGAAAACTTTCGCAGTGCATTTTATAGTAGTCCCATGTTCTATTTTGTTTCTTGCAAGGACACACCGACTTTTCCTCTCATGTTTCACATCGCTGCCAGCCGCCAACCTGCCAATTCCAACATCATCCAACGTTCGCCACAAGCCAAACACTGCACTGTATCAGTACTATATGAACCAGGACCAAGTGCCACCGACTGTGGCTATGTGCGACCTGCAAACGAGAACCGAGACAAAGGGCGAACAAGGATCATGTGCGATCCTGCATCCGCTCAAATGTGTCGACTGCGAACCGCGAACGCGCGACGAAGCCGAATGCAGCCTTAAGTGATTCTAAACTGGAAGGCACCGGGCTTGTAATTTAAAATGCCAAGCATGCAACCCTTTCGGAAAGTTCGACCTGTGTCCACCAACCATCGGCTTGTCTTTCGTGGACAAAAATAGACGCCTCAATGACTCTCAATGACTCGAGATATAGGAAGCAAACGTACTCAACGACGGGAATAATGTCGAGAGTAAAATCGACAAAGGCTTCGTGTCGGACGATCGAGCATCGGCAGCATTCATTGAACCAAAGTTCCATTCTCCTCGATCGTCTCTATTGCTTGCAAAACGCTACTGTACACGTAACATCTTCAGCTTGAGTTGGACACATATGACATCTTTGCAGATATTGGTTCTCTTCGACCTGCTTTTCCGGGAATTTTATTGCTTGAAATATGCTTTTCCGATATTGTTACAAAGTGACTGCGATACTGAACATCGGATTTATGGCCGTCTTGCCAAGTGCCTCCTCCCGTCGAGCAGCTGTCCTGCCACAGCATGACGAACCAGTCGAATGCGAAAAGGTCTATGGAGTGACTCGCTTTCTCGTTGGTGGGTTAATGCTCCTGGGAACTGGACGATGCAACTTTTCCGATGTGGTGTTGTCCGCTGAAACGACGAATGTATATCCGATGTAGGGCGCCGTTATCGAAGTGATTTCCAGTGCTCTTGCATTTGAAACATAGCAGTGAAAACAAGGCCTTTGTCGTTCAATTTCCCATTGCCTTTTGCATGCTCATAGCCAAAGCTGCATTGCTATGAGCACACTAGTAGATCATAACGCAGAACAATATAGCAACTTTTCAAGCCAAAGCAACATTTTCAGCCGGAAACAGCCTCGTGTAACATGTACTGTACCAGTCATTACTCGCTTTTCTCTTCCTCTTCTTGTTCCTTTCTGAGCTACTTTCCACAGTAACCACATCAAATCGATACATCGTAGATTCCAAATACGGTGGCGGCGTTACAAGTGTTAACGCTGCTCGTACCGCTGCAACCGAATCGGTCCGACACTTTACTCGCATCATTGCTCTACTTCCTTTCGACGTCTTCTTTTTTGTATCCTCCGCAAACGATACAGAAAGCTGACAGCTGTGCGGCTCTAGTGTGCCCCACAAAGCTCGTAAACTAAAAATGAGAATCGTCTGCAATTCGCGAGGATCCGTAAACACAGGTTCCGCTCGTACGAGTATATCCGAGTAGATTGTCATGAATTTTACTGAAAGTGAGGCAAGACAAAGAGGATTTGATTATTATGTATGCTTCGAACGAAACAAAGCAACATCAATCAAGCAAACCTCGAAATCTCGAAAAAATACTAATATGCATCGCGGCGGACGACTACAGACGATGATGGATGCAAACCCTAACCATAACAGGACTTCGTTCACACAAGGGAGTCGATTAGTATTAGCATTGCCTCTACAAATCGAGTCGTCTACTCTTTGATAGAATCATAGTTCAAGCAAACAAGTCTACTATTTAAGCTTCTTACTTTCCATTGCTTCCTTTTTCCTCATTTCCGCCAGCTGTTTGGATTGTTCGTCCTTCTCCGCTTCCCTCTGTTCGTTGCTTTGATCTACCTTCAACGCAGCTTCGCCGTACAACTTTCCAAACAACACTGCGCGAGCACCCTGCTTCCAATCACTGTTCAGCAATCCGTACATGGTACTGTCTCGACTAGCATCTTTCAACACCATGTGTCGGAGTAACACGCCCTCCAAGGTGAAGCCCAAGCGATTGGCCAGTTTGTTCCCATCGGGATCTTGGGAATCCACCGCCATTTGAATGCGGCGGTACCCGTACGCAAACAAGCGATCCAACAACAAAAGCAAGCTTCCATCTGTTGTTGAGTGCCTTGACTGTTGGGCGCCATGATGGGCGGTTCCATTTGAATCGACAAGTGCTCCGGAGAATCGTTCGTCAAGAGAATGATACCCGAAATCTTTTCCGTGACACTGTGAATCATGGTAAAACCAGCTTCATTGAATTTCCGCTGAAAGACGAACGACGTTTGCATATTGGCTGGTGTACGGAAAGGACCCTCCGGTTGAAATCCCCAGACTTCGAGTGGATCGTAGGCTTTTCGGTCGAGACGAGGAGAGCCATCCGTCATTTGGAAAAATTCCGTCAAGTGCCGATCACTATCCATGGCTTCCAGTCGCACAAAACGACCAATGATATCGGCAGGTCGCTGTTCAAACAATTCGATGTATTTGTCATCGGATTGATGCGACGCACAACAAATCGACTCGTATTGACGCGCATACGACCTTCGATACGCTAAACTCGTGTACGGTCCGCAACCGGCAAATCCCCGAGCATATGCCTCGAAACGAGCTTCGGGGCGTCCCGAAAGTACCTTTCCTGAAACAAAAATGAAGAATAGTAGTGGGGAATGGAATGCAATCAAATATAAAATAAAAAAAGAAGAATGAGTCGATCCGATGTACAGGATTCCATTAATCGAATCACCACACGTACCTCCCGGCTGATCTTGACATTTTCGATAGGCACTGCTGTAATTTTCTTCGTAATACGGCGGCACATGACGTTCTTTGGGGACGTTTTCTCTTGTCCTCCTTCAGTTGGTTGGTCATGATCGTCCTCGTCCTCGTCCTCGACTGGATCCGGTGCCACATTCAGCAGCATTTGCGTCAATTTCGTCGGTTGATCGGTCCATACAGGTGGCGAATAATTCGATTGCAGTCGTTCCCGACCTTCCAACAATGTTTCCAACAACAAGGGCCGTTCCTTGCGCACTTCGGTCGATGTCAACAAGGTCGGTTTTCCTGTCACTGTTTGTTCGGCAATACGCTTGAAGGAACCACCCAACACCAGTAAAGCCAGAACAGCAGAAATGGTGGTAATGAATACGAGAAAACCAAAGAGAATGCCGTATCGCTGCGCGGAAGGCATGTTGGCCAGACCAAAGGCTTCCAACATGGATTCGGCCGAACCAAAGGCGGCTGTGACTTGTTGAAATGCTTTTGGAGCTTTTCTAAATCTCCGGTTGCTTCTGTTGTTGACATAATGTTGTTGTTGTTGTTATTTATTGTGTAATTTTAATAGCAAGCAAGCGGTGCAACAATCACAAGTGCTTTTGTTATGTATTATAAAAGACCAGCAATGCTGTGTGCAATGCTGCATGTGTTGAAATTGTTTCTCTCGCGTCTCTCGCGTCCGTACGACGCCCGAACCGTGGTGGATCCGATCCGCGCGCTCCTCGCGCGGCGCGATGGGATGCACCATTTCGTTTCGAAGATCGGAAACCAATGGTCATGTCAAATGCCATCCAACAAACGTCAGAAAGTCAAAAGCATAAGATCCATTCGCCACATCCATCAAAGGTTCTCAAGTTGTAGACTGCTGTTCTCGCACACAATACTTCTCATCATTACTCAAATCAATCTTCCTGTCTGAGAGAGTTCCGCTCCGCTATTCCAAAACAGAATAACGAAAATGCCATCGATTGAACTCTGGAGACAAATTCAGGCCGCTTCCGGTCTCGCCTTTGCCTTTTTTTGTCGATTCACCTGTTCAGTCACTTTTGTCTCAACATTGGTTGGGAATATGGGAAAAATACAATGCTACAAATGCGAGAAATTTATCAGAATCCGCTGTTTGAAGCGCAGTTGGTCATTGCACTCCTTGTGCATTTGACGGCCGATGGAGTTCTCTATTCGCATCGCAAAAAAGTCGAATGGGCGCGCTCCAAAAAAGATGATGATGCCACTCAGACGGATACACCCGGATCATCGGCCGAACTGCAATTGCATCGATATGCCGGTCACTTTTGGCCGTGGCGGTCCTTGGGCACGTCTTTTCGACGCGCATTGCGGCCTTGTTGTGGTTGCCGGATCCTTCCACATACGATTACACTTTTGTTACAGAGTTGCAGCACCGCATTCCGTACAATCTATTCACGATTGTACTATACGTGTTCGGAGCGGCAGGATGCTATCACTTGTTGTACGGTGTGTACATTTCTTTGGCTCTTCTTGCCGGAGCCGATGTCCGGGGAGGATCCGCCTTCGCTCTTATTCCGTTTGGCATTCATTGGCAATTTGGCCATGATTAGCACTGTTCTGGCCTTGAAAGGTAGTTACAATGATGTTGCTGAAATGAATGACAAGGCAGCGGAGCGTGACATGCTCATGTCCAAAATGGGTCTTTAAAATGTTGCTGGATATATATGTACTGTATTGTACTGTATTGTATTGTATTGTCAGAATCTATATTATCAAGGGTCGTTGGTTTACTGTTCTTTCTATCATTTAATTTTTATTGTTTATCATTTTATCAAGACTTTGTTTTGTTGCAATTCTACATTCGAAAGACACCAAATTGGGTGGCATTGGGTGGATCACATCCAACACGTCTTGCGATGGCCAATGCATTTCCCAGTACAGAACGCGTTTCCGCAGGAGCAATAATGCCATCGTCCCACAAATGACGTGTCGAGTAATAGGCCGAGCTCTCCTTTTCGTACTTTTCCAAAATGGGCTGTTCAAACGCTGCTTCTTCTTCGTCCGTCCAAGATTCACCATTGCGTTCCTTGTTCTCGCGTTGCACTGTCGACAGCACTTTGGCGGCTTGCGTCCCGCCCATGACACCAATACGGGCATTGGGCCACATGAACAAGAACCGCGGACTGAACGCTCGTCCACACATGCCATAATTGCCGGCACCAAAACTTCCTCCCACAATCAAGGTTATTTTCGGAACCGTCGCATTGGAAACCGCCGAAACTAACTTGGCACCGTGTTTGGCAATGCCCTCGTGTTCGTATTTCTGTCCCACCATGAATCCGGTAATGTTTTGTACGAACAAAATCGGGATACCTCGTTGACAACAGAGCTGCACAAAGTGTGCTCCTTTCAAGGAACTTTCCGAAAACAAAATCCCATTGTTTGCAATGATGCCAACATCTTGTCCCATGATTTTACCAAATCCAGTCACCAGGGTCGTTCCATAATTTTCCTTGAATTCATGAAATCGACTCCCATCCAAAATGCGTGCCAAGATCTTTCGAATATCAATTGGTTGTTTCATCGAGTCGGTCGGCACCAGACCCTCCAGTTCATTGCCATTGTACAGTGGCTCTTCATACTGGGATGGGAGTGGTGGAACGAGCTGTTGTTGCTGCGGCCCCAAAAAACGATACAATGTGTCGTAGTTTCGCCATGGCTTCTTCTTCGGTATTCACGACATGATCCGTGACACCCGATCGACTCGCGTGCACATCGGCTCCGCCCAAATTTTGTGCCGTCACCACTTCTCCCGTGGCTGCTTTCACCAACGGCGGTCCTCCGAGAAACACGGTCCCATTGCCGCGCACCATGATGGTTTCATCACTGAGACTCGGCACGTACGCACCTCCTGCCGTACAACTTCCACAGACGGCCGCCAATTGCGGAATATTCTGTGCACTCATGATACTCTGATGATAAAAGATGCGACCAAAGTGATCGCGATCGGGAAAAACTTGATCTTGTTGCGGCAAAAGGCACCACCGGAATCGACCAAGTAGACGCAGGGCAATTTGTTTTGGAGGGCAATTTCTTGGGCCCTTAAATGTTTCTTGACGGTAATGGGAAAATACGTTCCTCCCTTGACCGTGGCGTCGTTGGCGACCATCATGCAGGGGACGCCCGAGACGATTCCAATGGCCGTGACAATGCCTCCCGAGGGAATGTGGTGTTTTGTGGTTTCCGTGCCTGTTGTCCAGTCGGTGCCGGCCAGTGGCGACAATTCCAAAACAGGAGTACCCGGATCGACTAGCATGTCAATGCGTTCACGCGGCAATCGTTTGTGGCGTTCGTAATGACGCTGCACGGCCACAGCTCCTCCGCCTTGACAGACACTTGTGAAGCGTTCGTTGAGCAATTGAACTTGTTCTTGCACATGTTGCACGGATTCTTTGTACGACTGGGTCTGCGTAATGTCCGTGTCGTCAAGTAGCGGCTGTGCGAGGTGATGTGGAGGAGGAATGCCCAAAGTAGTGGTAGTGGTAGTGAAGCAGCGACTTGTGATCCACGACGACGACAAATAATTCGAGTGGAGTCTTTTCTTTTGAACAAAAGAGCAACGAGCGACGTTGCGGAGGATCGCGTCGGAACCATTTGATAGAACTAGAAGATCGATTTCGTTAGGGAATAAGAAGATAAGAAAGATGTGATTTACAATGTCATTTCTTTCTTTCTTTCTTTCTTTCTTTCATCAAGAATGAATGAACAAGGACAATGAGAACTCATTCCTTTCTGTTTCACGGAACAATTTATTTTTTTTCGGCGTGTCGTGACATTCTGACATGCTACGTCAGCAGAACGTCACCTACCTGGTACATCATGGAATGCAGAACTATCCCGAGTCCTAATAGAGGAGACCTAAATAAAGTGTCATCTTGCGTCTAGGATGATTCTTTCTGTTTTAGGTTTTGGATCATGGCACAGCACGTCACCTCTAGATTTACTAGTACTACTACTGTAGTATTTGTTATTTAGCATCAACAACCCTGCCGCGGCATAACGTCCTGCAAGGCACAGATCGACTGCTTGCAGATTTCCGGATTCGGATGAGCCCCAAAGCAGGCTGGTTCATGCATGCTCGGGAATATCATTTTGAGTTCCGGGCAGTGTTTGAGGAGCGAGTCGCGGTCAGTCCAAGCCAGTTTGGCGTGTGTTCCCGATACGAGTAAAGGGATTCGTTGTAAAGTGCCGTCGCTGTTGGTTAAATTCGACACACCCCGAGCAACTCCATGTCGTGCGCAGTACCCATTCGAATGGTTTTGCCTTTCTTTTGCATATCTTCCAATACCCTTGTAATGAACGCTCCTTCGGTACTCGTCGGTGTGATTCCATGTTCTTCCGCGTATTGAATGGCTTCCAACATGACGTGACGATTGCGATACGAGTGCGTACTGACATCTCCGCCCCGTCCTGGCGTTCCACAAAAGTCGAGGTTTTTTGCAAAATGCTCCCAGTCTGTAGTATTGTATTATTGTAGTGATTCCCACAAAAGCGCCATTTCCCGAAAACAATACGACAGCGTCTCCCGCCATGCTCTCCCAAAACCATTTCGACGCCATGACCTGCTTCGGTTTGCCTTTTTGTAAATGTTCCGGCAGATTCGTCACAATGACTCGCGGATCTTGCAACAACCGCACCAATCCAGGATGCCACGGCAACAATTCGGAATCGACCCACGGGCGATTCAAGAACAATTGCAAGCGCCAGTTTTGTTCCTTGGGCAAATTCATAAGCGCATTGTGAATCATGGTCGTGTACCGCAAATGCATCCACCGGGGTGCACGAAAGAGAACTGTCGCAAAACGCCTTGTATGTTTGCCAAGTCAGTTTCCTCTTTGTTCCAGGTCGGCTTTTCCAACACGAGTCCTTCCGTCGAAGTGCTGCTGGCTGTGTGTACGCGTGGAAGAAGCACAGTCAAGGCGACCCATTGCCAGAATACAACAAGCAACAGCAACACATTGCATGTGCGACCGCTCGGAATCATGATGATCCATGGTTCATTGGACAAACGATTGGTTTCACGGTACGGTAGTATCCAGTAATTCCAATGTGTATCGTTCGTGAATGGAATGTGTCGAGGCACAAGAAGACCTCATGGTTCCAATCTTGGGTGGAGACAACATCACACCACCGCACAAAAACACGTTTCACGCAATACGGACTGCGCCACGCGCGTCCGTCTGTTGACAAGACCAGATGCTAAGTATTTTGCCAGTACACGCCGGGCGTGCCAAATGTTCGTCGAGGAGAGTGTGGGCTGGGACAGTGATGATTCCTTCTCCACGCGCACCCCGTACTTTTTTACGGTACTGACGTTGCGTGTCCTTTTCAAGACTCCGCCCACCACCGTGAAACAATTCTCTCTGCTCGAGTTCTTGTTGTTGTTCTCTTTCATTTACTTTTTCTTTCCTTTGTTGTGGCAGTTTTGCAATAGAAAAGTCATCTGAATCGTTTGCGAAAGAAATATAGAACAGTTGCGCAATTACTCGAAGAGCAAGCACTCTTTCGTAGACGACAAGAAAACGGCAGAGCTCGAACAATCTCGCACAACAAACACCGCCGAACAATAGGTGTGCTGCTTGACTCGTGTCTTGGTTTCACTCACTCGCATTATTGAAAGAAAGAGAAGCTTTGTTTCATCATCCAAATTTAGATCATTTCATTATCTATCAAGAGAATGAGCCGCATTCTGTATCCTTACAACAATCAGCGAAACAGCAAGGATTCCAATATCGGGGCCATTTACCCGGGCGCCAAGTCGGAGCAGCCTTCCACCACCACACAACAACATCGTAGGAATCGATTTTCGCCACAAAAGAAACAAAAGAAATGGATCCGGTGTCCAACGGGGCGCTACAATTTCTTCCGGCGTATTCGCGGTCCAACAGCAACAGCAACAAGATGAATAGTACAAATAATACAGTTCAAGAAGCATCCTGGGATGTTCTCCTGGAGGCGGAGGAAACGAAAACAACGGAACCCGAGAGCAACTTGCTATCGTCCTTGACTGCGCGAGCACAGCAAACCAAGCAACAACGGAGACCGACTCCGCAAAGACGACGCAGTGGTGCGCCGTCGGAGTTGAATCGTTCTCAACCACCCAGCGGCAAAGGCCGCATTGCTCGCTTGGCCATGCTCTTTGGGAATCGAGCAGCAGCAGCAGCAACCAATCATACAGAAATGGAAGAAAAGCGTGCGTCACCGACGACGAGCAGTAGCAGTGGTTATGTCGGATGGCCGGGTACACAAGATGCAAAGGGTCACGTCAAATCGTACGATGAAAGCAGCACGGAGCATCCCAGTAGTGAAGCAGGCGCTTCAGAGGTTCTCGTTCAGCAAAACCCACCATCCAACCCATTGCCGGCCCGTACCTACACCATGAGTGACGCGGGACAGTGGAGAGTAGCGCCATCGCAATTGGCTCCTCGAAACAAGCCACTGGACAAGGTATCTCCGGTTTCGTCGACCACATCCTCCGCGTACATGAATGAAAATGATGTACTGCCGTTTACTACTTCGTTTGATTCACTTTCCTCCAAACAAAGCTTATTGCTCTCTCGACATACAGACAACCATGTCTCGAATGTCAACCATACCTCGAGTTCCTTCTCGGATCCGTTCCGATCACCGGATACCAGTCGCACACAAATATCATCGCAACCCATACAGCCCATTGCACCCACAAAAGAACTCTTGGAAGCCAACAATTGGTTGGAGCCGCCACAAAGAACCTTTCCAGGGTACCCCGGATTGATTGACAAGGCACACGAAGTGCCTTGTTTGGCCGATGCCATGGAATCGGATACCTCCTCGAAAGCAACGTCTGCCTTTTCCACCGCGTTGCGAAGGACAACCGTGGAAGAATCGGACGTGGAGTCGGATGTCTTTGACGGTACAGCTGGAGCGGATGCATTCGATATCAATACCGAGTCTCCTTTCTTTCGAAAGCATTATCATCCTACGAGTATTGCTGAAGACGTGGAAGAAACAAACGATTTCAGTATGGTGAGCCTTGGTGGAGGCTTGACGGTCATTCAAACATCACCCGAAGGTTTCTTCAACCGAAAAACAGCAAGTGATTACGACGATCAACTGACGACGAGTGATTGCGATCAGCATGGTTTTGCTCATGTGCCGAGCTTTCACGAAATGGTGGCCAAAGGGCGCAAAGCAACCGATAGTTCCTTGCACGGCATTCAAGGTAACTTCGGCTCGACGCCCACTAAAACCGTCAATTCTTCGCGATCGACTGCGGAGATCTCTCGATTTTCCAGTGATGAAGAGTCTTCTCTATTTACCAATCCCTACGATGACGAATCGAATTATTATGTAGGTGATTTATCCGAGTATTCCACTCATCCGAATGACATGAAGAAGCTTGTTCGGCAGTACCGCCACCTTTCGCAACAATTCGATGAAAATGTGTCTTTTGCTGATTTGGACAAGGCGGATGATGAAAACAAAGTTTTCGCTCTGTTTGAAATGCGCAGCCGCATCATGGAAAAGGACATTGAGAGAGGACTTGAGCGCCGTGGTGGAACAGCAGTAGTCGATGACATTGTCACAACGCCGTATTATCGACAAGGCTTACGCGTGAGAGATGCATGCATCGTAAGCAAAGCGTGGCGAGATGGCGTTGTCCCAAATGATATCAGAAACGCGGCTGCCTTGACCCGTCGAGCCGAAAGCACTTACTACATTCGTCGTCTGGTTGTGAATAATCGATCCAATTTCAATCGACGTTACACTTGGGAAGCGGTGAAGTGGGTCGACGATACAGACTTTATGCAATACAGATGTCCGTCGCTAGGCGGTCGCCAGATGAGAGGGTTTGAAATGTTCACTATTGGCGACTGTCAGAGTATATTGTTGAAACTCACCAATGAACAGTGCGAGGTATGTGTATGGTTTGTCGAGGCATCTGTCGTGGTCTCCTCGTTGCTTTTTGACTAATCGTTTCGTCCTTGATATTGCAGAAACTACGAAAGGAGCTGAATGACGCAACCAAGCGCCAAATTGCCGCTGAATACCTTTTGCACTCGGAAGGCGACAACATGGGTTTCGATACGATGACCGACGCTGAGATGGAATACCTGACTGCTATGGAAGAAGTCAAGACAATTTCTAAAAAGCTCGTGCAAGCCGAGCAGGCCTTTTCCTTAGTTCACGACCGTGTGCAAGAGCTCGTGAAAAGATACCAGGCGCTGCTCGTGAAGATCGAGTCCGAATCGTGTGCAGGTGCATCATCCATAATAACTTACGAGAGTTCTCACTACTCCGACTATGACTCGCAGTACTGGGACGAACAAAGCATGATTGAGAAGCAAAAATGGGCCCGCCGCGCAAGAAGAGCAGAGATTCGAGCTGAACTGGCGGCACGTGAGGCAATGGCAGCGAAGGAAGAAGCTAGGATGGTAGAAAAGCAAAAGCAACGGGAACTCGATGATTTAAGGCAGAAGCTTATGGAGCTTCAATCGGATCCTTCCTCGGCTCATTTCTTGGGAAGAGAACGCTCTGCTGCTTTGGCAAGAAATCTTAATGACAAAAGGGTAGTCCTGCTCAAGAGACAAGCGGTCATGGCGGTGTCGATAAAGAAAAATTAGAGGGCGTCAAGCAGCGATTTAGAGAGCGCGTCGCAGCCAAAAAGAAGCTCATGTCGACGCCAGGAGCTACGAAACCAAAAGCCCTGCACAGGTGAGCCCGTCGCCGCCCAGCGCAAGGAGTCTACTCAAGGCAGCTGGAGAGGAGATGTACTCGCATCTTGACTTTACGAGCGGTCGTTGAGAGCAGTTGACGTTGACACAAGTCGCGAAAAGTATTAGGTCAAGTGATCCCTGAATTTTTTATTTCGTCTAAGTTGCGCTTCAAGAATAATTTATTAGAAGCAAAATTGGTTCATAGAGGTATAGGTCTAGACTACTGTTCTAGAAATTACGTCTGTACGAAAAGTTAGAACGCGAAAACAGACTGTGAAACATAGCGTACAGAAAGTCTGTATGGCCAAGATTGAAACGGGGATTTCACGAAAACACTTAGAGAAGCATCGAAAATACCACGAAGAATATTTAGAGGGCGAAACACTGCCTACAGAAAGTCTGAAGGAGGAATTATTTCACTGAAACACAACGTACAGATTGTCTGTGAGTGACGAGACATTGCGTACAGGAAGTCTGTCCGCCCAAAATTACACCACGAGAAGAATGACACTAAGGCGTTGCTTTCCTAACTCACTCGTTTTACCACGGACCACGGTAGCCCTATTTGAAAACGTAATCGTTGCAGCACTTCACGACTTCACGTGATTTTAGTTTTTATGTAAAGGAGAACGTTAGCGTTTTTAAAGTTCTCTCGTCGACCGTCGACCTTCCATCTTCAAACGAGTGCGAATAACGCAAAGAGTTCATTACATGCGTCTGTGGGTCATGCATGCGGCATTATTATTGCTGAGAACGTTCCTATTCTTATGTGCAACGTTTAACGATGTATAGCACGCGGATGTGGAATGTGAATGATCCTAGGAACCACTGCTGAAACTTCATCGATGCGCAAATCTGATAATCATTCCACATGACGTTGATCGGCCTGAGCAATTTTTGGATTTAATGTATCAATCACACTTTGCACAATGATAAGACGCGTTTCATACGAGCACACTTGGTTTATTATTACTGTAAGAACCATACAGGCTTCAATACATACATGCGTCCCTTTTAAGAACCCTTGACCATAGAGCTTTTCAGTATTATATGTTTTCGCTGCCCTTGACCTTATTTCCATTATTTGCGTTTGGATTGTCGTCATGTTTTTCGTTTCTATGATCCGATGGCCTTCTGTCCTTCTCTCTTCTCTGTCCTCGCCCTACAAACACTCATGAGCGACAATCTTACGTTCCCATTTTGCTTTATTTTGCAGTTGCTCCTCATATTTGATACATCATACAATGTTCAAGGCAATTTGGCCTTCTCGATCGAAATCGAACAATGGCGTCGTCTCAGAAAAGACATCATCCACAGTCAAACGCCCCAGCAAAAGTCGCTCGAAGACGAATTCAAAACGGTCGAAACTCGTCGAGAGCTTTTCAGCGCCTCTCGATATGAACGACTTGGAATTACTGGCAACTTGGTTCATTCCTCGGACCATTGAAGACCAAAGTGGCCTTGTCTTTCGTGGACTGGCGGCTCGGAACGACCGCAGCGAATTAAAGTACGTGTGTATTTGGCTGGCAAGTCTAGTTACGAAATCTTCTTCCCAGAGAAGTCTTCCCACCGATGTGTTGGCCGAAGTCCAGTTTTTCATTGGCATGATTCGCGAGGAAATGCAAGATTTCAAGGCAGCCGCACAAGCCTTTGTAGCTTGCCTCTATTTGCAATCGCAAAATAAGGACCCTCCTGACAGAGTGGCCAAGACATTGTACCGATTAGGCAACGCCCAAGGTCGCATTGGTAAATTGGAAGAAAAGAAGACATCGTGGAAGAGGGCCTTTGCTTTAATGGGGCATCCTTTAGAACGGGACAATCTCGATTCGCTGTGTGCACGACGGGGCGTGCAACTGATCGAAGAAGATACCGCTTCTTCTGACTTCTGAGTAAAGAAGTAGGTTTCTCGCTTGTTTCATAATGCTAAAACAGAATAAAAATACGCCCTTACTATACAAATATATATGTACGGAGTATTCTTTTTTTATCTCTTGAGAAGCATGCGCGTCATGTACACTCCTGCCAACGAAAGACCATACCAAGTCGCAGCATATCCCACATGCGTCGCCGGCGTGACTTTGAAATCTCCCACGTGCTCCACGGGCGGCCGTAACGGCAATTGCGATCGATTGTCTTTTGGTTGCACTGCTGTCACCAACAGAGTCGGTTTTCGAAAGGAAGACCAGCTGCGGCTTGCATGGCGACTTGATCGTACCAAAAGAGGCGAGGAGGACTGCATTGAAAATCATGTTGTGCTACTAACAGCGATTTGGGTGTCTCGGCACGCGAAGGAACTGCTATTAACTCGGCTGTTTCGGGGCGTTCCCATTGCAACAGATCATTCGATGCTTGATTCGTTCGCCGATCCGGCATTACCATGGCCCGTGGTACCCACCCCGATTCACTAATACTGTTTCCCCTTCTTGTTCAATACCAGAGGCGTAATGACAAAATACCCTTGCGGTGCCGAACTAATGCCTCCGGCTGTCTCGGGCAAGGCCCCGGCGGAGGACCGCGTGGCCCCACCAGAAATTCGTGACCATGATCGAAGCGTCCCTTCAATTGTAGCTGACAAAAATTGTTGGATTGCTGTTGAATTTCTTGTAGATTGAATTCTTGAACAGGAGATTTCTTTAAATCAAGTTGTCGTTCTTCCATGAGTTGAATCTTTTCAAAATAGCGTTTCGTTTGCCACGTTCCCAAGGCAAATGTGCCGACGCAGAGGCCTCCAAAGAAGGCTTGTCCGGCTTTTGAGAGTCCTTTGGTTGCATGAGTTGCAGTGGCAGCGCACATGTTGAGATGTTGTAAATATATGAGTTAAGAAACACGATTATTATGCGATTCTTTCCTCATTCATTCATGCAATCATCGTCAAGGGGAAAAAATAGAACGCGCTATGCGTTGCGGTGTTCATTGTGAGTCAGTTCACTATTCGGAGACTTTCATGTAGTGTAATGAAGGGTACCGGTACGAATTCAAACCAAAGAATGATGATAGGGCCGCGACACCTTGAACGGCAATCTCTTGTTCGCTAAATAAGTGGGGTTTTCGCGCCTCATAGTGATTGCAGTATTCTATTGTCTGAAATCATCATTATTAAGCATTGTAGTTCATCAAACAACCACCCACAGCTTCTTGACTGTTTCAATCACATCCCAGTGACCGGTCCATCCTTTCGGCAAGATGACCGTGTCACCCGCTTGACATCGTTGTGCACTACCATCGACAGCATTGGTCAAAAGAAGACTCCTTCCAACACGTGGAAGCATTCCGTCGTCGTACGCGTTTTACAAGGAAACGATCCCGGTGTACACGTCCAGAACCCCACTTCGGTCGGACCCAAATCATACAAGACACTCGAACCAGTGCTCGGCGTACCGTGCGTCGCATCCGCTCGCACACCCTTGTTTACCAAATACTGCGGCGACGCCATGTGATACGGAACAATGCGAACTCGAATGGGCTGTGAGGTGTCTTCCACATGCGCGTGCTCGTGCACAAACCACACTTTATGAATCGCTTCCACGACATCCCACCGTCCACTCCATCCCTTTGGTAATATAACGGTATCCCTGGACCAAAGTAATGCTGCATGCCATCCAAATCGGTCAAACATCCGTGTCCTTGGAGTACATAAAAATTTCCGTCGTTGTTCGCAATTTCGGTGACGGCCAACCTCCGGCGGCGCACCACCAACTTCCCGAGGCGATCTCCATGTCGTCGTCGTGGAACGACCGACTGGCATCCCAGGGTTGTCCAACATCGGCATTCGCGCGGGGTCCTTTGGTTTTCAATTGGTCGAGTGCAAAATAGGAAAGCGGGGCGTGTGCGAATACCGTAGTTTCTGTGTGTATGCATGTATGTATGTTGGTCAGTCAATGTATCCAAATAACCATCTCTAAAAAACAAAAGAGCAAGAAACACCTACTTACCTGTAGAGGACGGTGCGGGTGCAGGTTGTGGTGGAGACGATAACATCACCGGCGTCGAACTGAAGGACGACGACGACGACAGCGAAGACAGATAATCACCCGATGCCATTTGCAGTTGTGACACGGCAGTACGGTAGGATGGAACAAATGCGTTTACCGTTGCTGTACTAGCCGTCAGGATGAACAACGTTGATAGAATGAGGGCAAGGAGACGAACATCATCGGAAGTGATTTGCTTGTAATCGATGATGGCTCGGTTCTGCAGAATCGAAGAACCGCGTGATATTGTTGCAGCAGTTCTGGTAATAGTATGATTTATAATCAAATGATTCTTCGTTATATTATCTTTCTTGATGATGCCCGATCGCGATATGCTGTTTTATCCAATGTTTTATCGTTTGGCGTTTGTTCCTGTCGAATGCCGAACACTCGTGAGTGACGTTTGTCCGTGACACACGCTCGACACGCGTTTCCCCAAACTTCCGACGAAGTTCCAGGAACCTTGACTCCCATTACATTTTAGACTATACTGCAGTTCCTCCGTGAAATGTGAATGGGACGTCCCAAAACGCAACACTTTATTGTTTGGGAAGAGCGAGAGCAAACCAATATCATTTTTTGTTTTGGTTACAACCTAGTATTCTTTATTATTATTCAAAATGACAATTACGCATCACAATTCTTGGAAAAACACAATCGTCGTCGTCGGCTGCTGCTGCCTCGGCGTTCTCGCCGTCGCCGCGCAACAGCCTGCCAAATCATCCAGCAAACTCGCCGGCGCCTTTGAATTTGTGCTCGACTTTGTCCGCCGCAAACACAGTTCGCACATTGATACTACCAAGAATCAATCAAAGGCATGCAAGTCATTGGAGCCGGCTTTGCTCGTTCGGGCACCAAATCGACCGAAGAAGCTCTCAAATTGTTGGGACACAAAATATACGACACAAGGTCCATGTTGGAACATGCGGCGCACATTCCGCGGTGGTTGCATGCCGCCGATGACTACAAGCAACGTCAGGATCTCACGGAAATGGAAGCGCTTTTGCAAGAAATCGAACAAGAAGGGTATACAGCGACCCTGGATTTTCCAGTGAATTTGTTTGCCTTGGCCTTGGCGGAATTGAGACCCAATGCCAAAGTACTCTTTACCGTTCGTGACCAAGAAGAGGCTTGGTTCGAGTCTTGGTCCGAGATTACGCATCTCATGGGACATTTGATTTGTCGGCCGTGGAAGTGGCTCATTGGGAATTTTGATTTCCCGAACGGCTCTTGACGATCTTGGAAGATTTTCCTTTGACGAGCTCCAGTTACCCCGAACACATTCATCGGCCGCTGCCGTGGTTTGAAATTTTGCATCATCCTGCCATTGTAGATGATCCAGGGCAAAGAGAACGGTGGATTGCTTTGCACAAGGACTTTCAGAGAAGGTGTCAAGAGACGCTGCCTGCGGATCGACTGCTGATATTCAATGTGAAGCAAGGATGGGCTCCTTGCTGCAGTTTTGAACATTGACAATGAACAATTGCGACAAGAAGACTTTCCAAATGTCAATGATCGAAGCAGTTTGCAGACAGTCCGTTGGGCCATGGACATCATGGCGGCCGGTCTGCCCTTGTGGATGGCGTTGCAGGCGTATTTGGTGTATCGGGTTTCGAGATTTGGGATTTCGTTGTTGACTATGGTGGGGGTGAGAGTGACGGCAAAGCAAAGGTTGCTTAATATAATAAATAAAAAGGACAATGAGGGTAGTGAAGTGAAAGATGTTTACAGTGTGTCGGCTTTTTTCGGCGCTTTCGCCCATTCGCGTTGTACGAATGTCGATCAAACCTGTTCCTTAATGAAGTATTCACTGTACGAATTGAATCTTTTGTTCTCCGTTTTCGAGCGAATGAATGAAATCTTTTGTTGCAGTTCGAAACTGTTCCGTGAAGTTCCTCTTTTGCAGTGTGCGTGTGTGTGTTTATAGAGCATTATCTCACAACAAGGCGAAAGAGCAGTTGCATCAGCGAAACGAAAAGTCAATGCTCTTATTGCGATCAGTCGCTCATCAAAGTTCAAAGTTGACTCGCATCTCGTCCATTCGTCTTGCACCGCCATCGAAAGCTCGTAGTTCGATTCATTCGACTACGCAACAACGCAACAACATGTCCAGCACACCACAACCTCTTTCCTTTGCCGAATTCACGGCCAAACCCTTCATTCAAACCGCACTGCAGAATCCCAATACACCCGAATCGGCCTTGTCTTTTTTCTTTGGTGTCGATTACAAGGATCCGGAATCGATCGAAACCGGTCTTCGACAGGGACAATGTCTTGCCGCCATGAGTGATCTGTGGTGGAAAGCATTTCCTGAATACGATCAATTGTGCCAGTCGACGTTCTCGCAAGCGATTCGTGCCGCGGGGATGGATCGTTTCTGCAAGACGAAGGAAACAGACAACAGTTCGGTTTCGCAAATCGATCAGTACATGAGTGAGATCATTCTTTGCGATCAACTCTCTCGCAATTGCTTTCGAGGTAGTTTAGAAGCATTTGAATACGACCCCATCGCATTGAAACGGGCTCGTCAAGTCGCCGACTTGTTCTTGTCCATCATCATCGCAAGACAGTCAAGGAGAAATCTATCCGCCCTACACTGTCTTTTTTTGAATACAGCATTCATGCACTCCGAAACACTGGAAGATCACAAGACCATTTCCAAGATTATGGAAAAGTCGAAGCTATATCCCCTCAATTTCAACGAATGTGGACGATGCAACGCCAAATGGCCGACGATCATCAACAGATCATTGAGCGATTCGGTCGTTATCCGCATCGCAATCAAGCCAAGGGTCGGGTGAATACACCAGACGAAGAGATTTGGTTGAATGATGTGGAGCATCTACCGGCGTGGGCCAAGAGTCAAATGAAATGAAGTAGACTCGATCATTGTCCGAGTTGAACAAGTAGTGATTGTGCTGTCAATAAGTGGCTATATACCTCGTTGACGATTGAATCAAAGAGTGAAGCGAGCGATTGAATGGATCTTTGTTGTTGTTTCACTTGCGTTGTTTAGTAGTATGCCGTTGTTTTTTTATGTATAAGTTACATGCCCATCAAGAAAAGACCTATGTTTTATGCTCTCTACCTAGCTCGTCGACCGATTCCTCTCGTACTACTTGCTCTACAGTCATGTCGAGTGCGAAAAGCCCTCCATCCAAAAAAGACCGCTGCGCAAACAGCAATATATTGCTTTCCTTCTCCTGTCGATGAATGAATGAATCAGAGCAGAGATTATTCGTTTGAAGTTGTTCTAGTCTAGCTAGCTAGTACCATGTCACACCCTGATTTTATAGAATGCGGAAACGAACGCACAGCGCGCATGGAAGCGTGTCAACACTTGTTGTCGCTCGCCTTGTCGTCGTCGTCGACGACCGAGAAACAACCCGTTTCGAAACAACAATCGATGCGAGAATTGCTTCCAGATGAAATTCAGGCGCTTCAACAACAGCAAAGTCATTGTTCGTGTGAGGATTGGACGAAAGTGAGATTGGTGACCAGCGTCGACGCCATTGACAAGAGTCATGCGGAGGAATTGTCGCGACTCATTCAAAATACGCGATTTGCCGATACGGTTGTGCTAATTCTAGGAGAGCAGCACGATCAGGAGAATGAAAGTACAAACAATAGGAATACCACCAATTTATGGGCTTCGAAACTGCCAAGAGGCTTGCATTCAAATTTATTGATTTCGAATGCGATTGTCGACTTGGACGCCAAAGTGCATCGCAACACGTCTCTTTGCAACGTCTACATTGGTCCTTTCGCGACTGTTATCAATTGCGGAACCCTGGAGTGGTCCGCTGTACCGAACATTCATCAATATTTGGGTCTCATGACCATAACAGTGGGCGCCGAACGAGGAGGCGGGCGTCCCATTACGGTTCACCCAGAAGTCGACATGCCGCACGTGGTGCATCAAATGAAAGCGCCGTCGTCCTCCTTGAACACCGCACACCCGTCTGGTATAATTCATATGAATGTGATTGACCATCATGCTTTGATTCGGGATACACCGACACTCCAGTCCATTTACTTGCATTCGCACGCATCGATTCAAGCCGCCACGTCGGTCACAAACGCTATTTTGTTGCCCCACGCACAAATCGCCTCTGGTTCCACGGTCCAAAATGTCATGCTGCAATGGAATGCTTCCATTGTGGAACATTCGTCTGTAACTGATACTTTGCTCATGGAAGAAGCACAGGCAGGCCCGCACAGTCTCGTGGTGTCCACCATTCTCGGTCCCGATGTACACGTGTCGGCGGGTGAAGTCCATGCGTCGATTGTAGGACCCAATACCAATGCGCATCATCAGTCACTGTTGATTGGTTGTTTGTGGCCATTGGGACGTGGGAATGTGGGGTACGGAGCCAATGTCGGTTCCAATCATACCGGGCGGTTGCCCGATCAGGAGTGTACGGCAGGAGAAGGAGTGTTTTGGGGATTGTCGACCGTCATCAAGTTCCCTGTTGATCTCTCGTCGGCACCGTATACCTTGGTGGCCGCTGGGACTGTTCTGCCACCGCAGCGTGTGACCATGCCCTTTTCGTTGATTGTATCGAGTCCACAAGGCGAAAGTAATGATATTTTGCCTGGATGGTTGTTGAGAAGTTCTCCATATACATTGGCGCGGAATGAGGTCAAGTATGCGACCCGTCGTAAAGCCAAACGGCATTTAGAGTATACGGGATGGAAGATTCTTCGTGCGGAAACTGTCACCTTGTGCTGGTATTCGCGGAGTGCATTGCAATCGCCCACTGCACAGGGACCTATGTATTCCGAAAAGGAGATACACGGCTTGGGTTCCAATCGTTTGTCAGAAAAGGACGATTAGCCGGTGTGGAAGCGTATACCCAATGCATCCGACTGTTTGCTTTGCGAGGTCTATGGCATTACCTTGTGACCAACGGAATGCGACGCAACGATACGAATCTTTGGGAGACGGAGTTATCTTCTGCTACCATGCCTCCTGAATTTGATAGCGTAAGCAGTGTAGAACTGCCACTCTGTCCGTGGGAAGTGTCGGTCGATGACTGGACTGTCCAAAAGTTCTTTTGCAAACCGAATTTCCACTGGAAGATACGAAGCAGGAAGATGCGTGGTTAGAGAGCCAGTTGCATGCATGGATTCACCTCGAACTGGACTATGCTAACCGTGTGTACGAAAGCAAGCACAGAGACGATCAGCGTGGTGTGCAAATCATTCCTGGTTACGAACAGTCGCATGATCGTGCAGACGACGATACAGCCATTGCGGAAGTCAAGGCACACGCAAATCATTTAGAAGAGGCTGTAATGGGTTGGTTGAACGGAGACACTGACACTAAACTGTAACTAAAACTAGTTTATTGGGCAATCGTTTGGTGTCGAATGACCACGAATTGATTGAAAATTCTACAGGCGCTGCTTTTATACACTCTCCTCCGCGATAGATTGATCCATACCGGCAACAATCACTTCTCCTTCATCATTGACGGTGTAGTTATCTTCTGCAGTCTGTTGTTTTCAAGATAATAAGCGAAGGTTAGACGTTCGTCAGCTTGGCTTTTCTAGAAAACGAGGTTCACAAGAGCGATTGCAACAAGAAAGTAACGTACCGCATACAATATTTTGAAGATTTTGTCCATCAGAATAGTCGTTTCCGCATCTTGACTAACAGAATTTTCCTGATACACTTGCAACAGCACTTCCACGTTTCTCAACTTATCGAAATAGAATTGTCGCTCTTGTTCTGTTTCGAGCACGGCATCTTCCAGTGTACACACCGAAGCCGCTAGCTCGGACACTTTGTTCGTCAATGCTTCGTTTTCTTCCGCCAACGCATTCTTTTCTTCGGTCAGTATTTCATTTTCTTTGACCAGTGCTTCATTCACAGGTGCATTGTTGTTACTGGATGCGTTGCTCTTCATTGCCGAATCCATGCTATCTTCACTGAGGCGCGCGCGAGTGGGACGACTGATTCGTGCAGCAGCAATCGATGGTTTCGGTTCCGGTTTGTTAGCAGGTACTGGTGCATTGTTCGTTTTCGGAATACCCAAATGTCCCGCTGGACGCGGCTTTGCTTTGGCAACTCCCCGTTTGGTGCTCAACTTGGCGTTGTAGGCCTTCCCGCCCTTTCCTTTCGCGCGAACCGCCATGGGATCGTAATCATCACGAAACACACCCGATTGATCGTAAAATGCTTTCAGCCACTGACAAAACTCCAGATTGTCCTGATACTTGGCGCGTATAAGTTTGTTGACGTCCACGAATCTGACAGATAATAATGACAAAAGGGAAGAGGTTTGAGAAGACGGAATATCCATCTAGTATCAATGAGACAGCCGTTCGAAATGTACACACCTTTGCACGTTATGCGTATTGAAAGCATTCTGCAACAATTTGTAATTCTGAAAGGAGAAGAATGAGTCTCTTGTTATCTACGCAGTGATCGGCATACACTCAAAACACATCGAGGCATATACGTACCTGAACAAACTCGTAATCCGTCCGAGCAGACCAGTCAACTTTACTCATTGGAATACTGCCAGGAAAAATCATCTCAGTAATTTGACAGGCAACAGCGCCAGAGGCCGTCTCCTCAATCTTTAATAAGTTGAGCTCGAGCAATGTGTTGAAGAAATCCAAGAGTTCCCTGCGACCAATAAAGTAGGCAGCGTCCATCATGCCTGGGGGTACAAGAGAAATGTGATGAATGAATGATTATGCTGATGGATGAGAGGAAAACGTGAAACAAACAATCAAATAACATTATAAAATCTCACCGACGGCGGCATCGGTTGCTCTCGACATGATTGTGCAAATTTTTTGACAGTGCTATTACTCTGTATGGATCGATTCACGTCAATTTTTCGTTTGTGCTTCGACTCGCGGGCGCAGAGAGGAAGAAGAAGAAGAATGAAACTACAACGACAACAACAAATAATATGCCATGCAAGATGCAAAATGGCAGGCGTCTGTCATTTATTTTCGAGCAATCAATTTTTTACGACGATGATAATCTCGCTATGACATAAAAAAGTAGCAACAGTTCAGTTCAATACCGATAGGATACAGCGCCCGTCGTTCCAAAAGATCACACTACAAGAAATTTTTGCTCATTTTCGGCATTTTCGGCGGTATCATATCATTATCATCAAGAACGGGTGGCGTGTAGCCAAAGCAGTCTCCGCTTTCGACCAGAAAACGAAGTCGAGCCACGCTGCTGACGGCTTGGTTCATGTAGTCCCCTACATTTGGCAAAAGGCAGATTGCAACGAGCTCCATGGGCTTTCGTCTTCACAGTGCAATCGAACCTCGTCGGTTACGCGCACCTTTCCGCCCAAAAGCGGCTGCACCTGAAGTTTGTGAAACACATCAATCCCCATCGAATGTCCCGATGGTCAACGCGACTTGCCCTCGTTGTCGTTCTACCAACATGGTCACTCGACCAAAGGTAGGAAAACCAAAGGAACTCTGCACACTCCGAAACAAGGAATAGATACAGCTCGAATTCGGTGGCGGAATCACATAGGGGTCGTGCCTTCCATCCACTCGGCATCGTGTTCTCTCCCTTGCTCCGTGCCTCTCCTCGCGATGCTTCACTGCATTCTGTCACTATCAGAGAAGGCACGGCATCGCACCACAGAGATAGCACTGTAGGATTTCCGAGAACATCCATGACACTGTGCTCGGCCAAAATGTCAATGGCCACGACAAACGAATTTGCTGAAGTTCTCTAGCGGTAGCTCCGGCGAGCGATGCCAAGCGCTGGTCCGTGTGAATGGATGATATTCCCTCTAGTATGGTTGCCTGCGTTTGCGTCATGGATATTGGCAGTGATGGAAGAGCGCAAGGTGAATTGAGCAAAATGGTCGGCGCGACAGGACTGGTGGTGGACGTGTCCTCGGGCAACACAGGTAAAGTCCGCACAACGGAACGCGGCGACTTGGTAGATGCTTCGGCTTGTTTGAGAAGGTGCGAAAAGCCCATATTGTTATCTGTGGCTGATACGGATGCCGAAGCAAAAGAATTCCGACTGGGATGTGACATGGGCAAACTCGACGTGGTCATATTCAGTGAGGAATTCCAATTCAAAAGAGACGCTGCAGCATCCAAACAGCGAGAGTCGGCATGGGAAAGAGACTCGGATGCATACAATTCACTGCTTTCTGCCGAAGAAGAGAGCTGGCTTTCATCACCGTCTGTGGGGCTGCTCAGAATAGAGGAAGCAAGTTGCGGAATGTGTGCAGAACTTGTTTCTTCGTGGAATGGTGTTACTTTCTCCGATAAACGCCGCGTCGATGCAAATGAATCGTGCGTACTACTCTCTGGAATTTGCAATTGTTCCTCTTGTGATAAAGCAAACGGCAGATCATCGTCATCGTGTTCTGCTGGTTGTTGATTCTCCAAATAATTCATTCGTTCAAGCTTTTTCTGCAAAGAATCTCCTTGCGTATCTGTCAATCCTCGTTTCACCTCTTGCGCGGCAGAACGTCTGCCGCTGGTTGTACTATCAAAAGAAGATTGCTTTCACTTTTGTTGCGGCAAGTCGCCGGTACGAATAAAGGATCAAACGTGTTCGTCGTTCTCAGACCTGCGTGTCGTGAAAATGGCAAAAAATCTGGTTGCAATTTTGAACTTCACGACACCCGCTGACACCAAATTTTTCGGTCGAGAGAATCGGTTCTGGGCATAGAGAAGTTAGACGCGGACTGACATTTACGTTCCTATCTGCATCATTGTCTATCTACTAAAATGTACCTTTGGTGGGGATTCGCGTACCGCTACGACTTTAACAAATAGCAGAATTTTTCATCGAGAGTTCCGATTCCGATTCTGGTTCGCAGGCAAATTTACTACGTACGTCGAACTTATTCGGACATCGTCTCCGCTCTATGGATCTATTTCTAGCTACGTGAACCAATCATATAATGGTCTTTTTTAGTCTATCCCTTCCGCGCAAAACTACCCGTCCCTTGTCTTGACTTCCATATTATCTAAGACTTGAAATAATAATGGCTGAAGGAATTCGATTAGTTGTCTACCTTGATAATCACAGAAAAATGAAAAATGCATGCCTATGATATTACATCACATGCCAAAATGTCGGACGGCCTCCTCGATTCAAAAGTGCAAGACGTCCTCGGGCTTGAGCACCGAATTCTGTTCTTGAAGGCAACTGGCCGTTCCGCACGCCAAACCGAACGCAAACGCCGACAGCAGTGCCCGTGTAGAAGGGACTCTGTCCTCTTCCAAACAGCGCTCAGTTCCGATGGGAGATACGATGACTCTTTGTCGTCGCTGCTTAGACATTTCCACGCCGCCAGAGTTCCTGCAGCGACAGCATCGCCCGCTCCAATCGGATACAGCGCAGTGGCGCTACCTCTGCTCCACGTTTCCCACGGTAACGGTCGTTTTCCGTCAGTAGATTCGTCACAGGTATTTGGAAGATTCGAAATTCATTGTCCGCGGCAAACGGCATGACTGCAAGGTAGGCAGAATGCGCTCCGTCGGTGACGGCAATAGCACTCAGCGCGTGTTGCGCGTACGGCTTGTTCTGACATAGAAACGCTTTGAGTGCGGCAATGACATTGTTTGAAGAAATGCCGTTTGTCTCACTTGGTGTGGTGTTCACTCCAGCCAGTCGGCAGAGCTCGGACGCATTGATTTTGAGTACTGTCTGTCCGTGTTTTGTTTCCGTGATATAGTTTGTAATAGTTCGGGTAAGCCCACGACTGTGTCGATGAGACACATAGTATTGTCGACTGCTACGAAATCGTATATCTTGGCGTAGGTATCGACGGGGCATCCAGGTGGCAAACTTCCCATGATACAGAGGGCCGATGCTTTTCGGTCGACAATTTAGAAAACAGCTCGCTCACTTCCGTTTCCTCTATCAAATCACTGGGTTCCACCAGCTCGGTTGTGCTGTCGACAGCTACAATGCTTGTGCAGGTACGCATTCTTCCCGCGGGGCGCACTGTCAGCTGCATCGAATCTTCTCCCATGAGATCCACCAACATTCGGTACACTGCGTCTCCTTCTGCACCGCTCCCAACAAACTGCGCCAATTTCACGTTTCCGCTATATTGCAGACAGGTCAAGGTTACAGCAACATCTTGCCCTTTTCCGCCTACTCCGAGTTGCACGGAACGAGCCCGGTGCACGTTTCCTGGAACCAAATGTCCGTCCGATGGAAGAATGAATCTCTTTTGTAAGGCACTATTGAGGCCCACGATTATGGTTGATCCTGTTGGCATGGTCATTAGTGGGGATATCTTCATAGAATATGTTGTTGTGTAATAGGATAGACGCGAGGAATATTTGACGAAAACAACATGTCCTCTTCGTTTTCATGGAAATGAACGAAAATGAAAGAAGTGTTATAGTCTATTGAAGTTGTTGCTCGTTTCCTGATTTTCGAGCACCCGTCTGTCCTTGAACCAGAAACATGTGCGCGAAGATGCGCGCGGGAGAGGTGAGCGACAAAACGAATGTGATGGTGGTCTGCGTCTGTGACGTCATGCATCGACTCACCCTTTCTTCGTCATAGTGAAAGAGTACGTGTGGTGAAGAATGTGGAAAAGAAGAAAGCATCAGCGCTTCCTTCCTTTTCGCGTCTCGTTCATTCTCGCGAACACATCACAATCACAATCACAACCTGATTCCGACGTGTGCCACCAGCTTTATCACGCAGCTATTGATCTTATTCTCCCCATTCTTGCCGTGAAACAAGCCAACTAGATACATCTACACACCATGAACAGCCTTAGATCTTCCCTGAGAGTCTCGAAAATACTCAAAGCTGTCTGTTGGCTCCATTTTTCGACACTGGCCATTGCCTTGGTGTCTCAACGAGGCCCATCACGCCTGCGTTCTCTACGAGCAGATGAATTTCGAATTTCTACTACGCTTCTCATGGGAAAACACTCTTCCTTTTCTCTCATGGCCGCGGAGAGTTCGGACTTTTGGACATTGCCGAAGACACCAGAAACGTTGCGCTGCTCGGCTTTTGCCTCGACGAGGACATGATCTTCCCTTTCGGACGAGAAAACTGATTCAGTCTGTCACAGAACGTTACATTTTCCAAAAGAAGGAACCGTATCTCCCAATTTATACTTCCGAAGATCTACGATTGACGATTGATGAAGAGTACGAAGTCAAAGATGTTCCTTTGTGTCTTGGCAATTTGACTTTGGATTCAGAAGATGAAATCGACGAAGACGTGCAAACGATGGTAGAAGCATTATCGCTGGCCGCTATTCATCGTTTACCAAAAGAAATTGCGCTCGGTTTGCTAAAACCGGTAATCAGCGCCGAAACAAAAGCGTATGTCGATGTCTTTTCCAGGTTCGGATGGAGCGTTGTTTGTTTTCCTCGAGGACTTGCACTGCAGCTGAAGCGAGAACTGAGACCCAAAGAACAGCAACAAGGCTGGCGGAAGAATGCATGGAATTTCAGACGGCGTGAAAAGAGACTTCAGCTGGAAGCTGCCGTTGCCGTTGCTGAAGCTCAAAGGACAACCGCACCCGAAATACGATCAACACGTCCTCGAGATGAAGTACTCGCCAAGATAGAGCAGCAACTGAGTGACCATGCGATCCAACCCATTCAACGAAAAGATGAGCTTCTCTTCTTTGCGAATAGTATGCCGCTCAATTCATTTTCGTTGCGAAGATTTCGACGGTTCGCAAAGCGCCAGTATTCCATGTTGAAACGCAAAGGCCGCGCCGGTGTTTTGTCCTATTGCGTGTTCAACTTGTTATTTTACACCATCGGAATGGCTTGGCAGTGGCAGCGAGTCACTCCGGCAGATCCTCTGACCACCTCTTCCTCGCTCACCATGGTCATGGCGCGCAAGTTTGCTCGAGTATTCGCGTCTCTGTACGTGGCCGCTCAGTTTATCAAAATTCCAAAGGTATTTGGCGCTATTGCGTTGGCACCCTACGCACAACGATTCACGGATATGGTCAGCAAGAAGCTGAAAGTGTCTCAGAATGTGGCTTTTGCTGTCCTCTTGTCGCTCATGGTGCTATCATGGGCCTCTGTTATTGGGGCACTAATCTTGGGAGACTATGCCAAGCTCCGACAGGTTGTATTCACGGACGACAACCTGATTCGACTAATCAGCCTCCAATCGGTGTGATCCTGTCATACAATTTTATCTGGATGCAATTAAATCAAAGAACGCTTTAGAATAGAAACATTTATAACTCTCTATTCAAGTAGTATCCGTTATTATATTTGCCTAGAAGCTAGTCCTTCTAGTTCAGAACACCCTTTGCCTTTATGGAATGACTTGAGCTGTTTTAGCAGTTGCCGCAGATTCAACTTACCACTCAGATCTGCTCGAATGCTAGCTGGATTGCCCGGATAACCCAATTTTGGATTTTGAACGAAACATAAAAAATCGCACGCGGCTGGTCACTCCGGTTGGCTGTCCCTGCGTGAAGGAGTCGCGAATCGAAGATCCCACAACAGCCCTTGGGCAATACACCCAAAACAGAGTCTTTTGTTTGGAGCAGCTGGTCTTTCGGGCTTAACGTGGTTTCATCGGATGCGGCTTCCATTTGGAAAGATGCGTGCGCATCTTTGGTGTGCGTGCCGGGCATCCAACTTGAGGAAATGAAGGAAATGAGTGATTTGGCGATGATGAGTTGGAGGAAAAGTGACAAGAACAAGGAGAAGCAGTAAAACTCACTTACCACGTAGGTCCCATTTCCAGCGTCATATCTTGCAAGGAAACGAAACAAGTATACAAGACTGGCGTCTCGTTGTCATCTCCAAAATGGGCGTATCCGGATGAATGACTTGTCGATCACTTCCCGGCTCGGAAATAAGGCACGAAAATTCGTAGAGCACAGCATCCTCGCCCAACAATGTTTGAAGCGTCGCACCCACTGGACTCTCGCACAGTAACGCATACAGTCCCCGATACGTCAATTCCGTCAATGGCATGGTCAAATCGCACCGATTCTTTCGCAACAGAACATCGGCAAATCGATTCCGACGTTCGACTTTTGCTCCGCAATTTCCTTTTCGGAAGTAGCGCGGAGTGCATACACGAATGCGCGGAGCTCATCGGCCAAGTTTACCGACAAGACATCATCGATTCGGACAACACCATCTTGACGCAAGACCTTGGCGTGTGATTTGGCTTGTTCTTTGAGAGCTGATGTTTTGGATCCTTTGTTATTGCTGCTGCCACCAAATCCTCCTGATGATCCAGCTCCTCTTGGTTTATTCGCTTGCAAGGGCATCGATGGTCTCATGATGCTCTCTTCGTACTCTCCGCGTTTGGTAATGGCCACCTCTTGATCATCGTACAGCGAGTATCGGATCCGTGATGAGAGCTGATGTGGCCTGCTGGAAGTCGAAAGAAAGCCACGACAAGCAGTAGAAAAGAGAATAAAGAAGTATACGAAGATATTCGAAGATGGTTGGTGCATTTTTTTTATTGATAACTAGACTATGAAAGTGTTGATGTTATTGTAAACTGCGTAGTCTAGTACATTATTGTCGCGATCGCACCCTTTTCCAAACAACATCATCCGAAAATAAAAGAACCTGTACGAGTTTAAGACGGGTTAAATATAATGATTTATTGGGAGTCGAGTACCGTATTCGAATCGTCTGTCCTTGCCTCTCGTTGGCCACAACGAACAACGACAAGATAAAAAACATGATGCTTATCGTTTGCTGCTCTTTTGCATTACATTGAATGAATTGAATTCGATTATACGGAGTAACAAAACGATACGCCCACAATACCTAGTTGTAGACAGAAATAATTGGAAGACAGAATGACCGATGCACCTGTAAACGTCCAGGATCTCTTTGCGGCGTTTACCAAACAAATGAAACAAATCGACGATTTGGAAACGCGCATCGAAGCGCGAGCCGTGCAAACCAGAAGACGCATTTCGAATCTTTTGGAGAAAACGAGTCCTACTCGACAATCGCATCTGAGATTGTGGATTTCGCATCATCACGCCAAAGCGGATTACTTGCAAGGTATTCCGGAACATTTTCGGCTGCAGATGGAGGGCACGCTGTTGATTGGGCATTTGGATCACAAGAGTGCTGCTGAATTTGATCAAAAGACAGGATACGGCGGTCTTCCGAAAGATGATCTCGATCGATCAAAAGGAGGAGAACGAGAAGAGGATCAACCGATCCCTGCTTACAAATTTACTCATTTCATGGAGTCAATGGTAGTAGAACTGCAAACTGTCTTTCGTCCCAAGAATCCGGTACAAGCCGCTGCACCAAAGAAAAAGAAATCTTCCAGGCGTTCCGGTGGAGACACTACTCCAAAAAATGCAACCATGGACCTGTCGCAAACGGATTTGAGGACGTGCTTTCTCTCGGAGAAACAAGAAATGCGTTGGACTCGAGACATGTCCGACGATGCTCATGCTTGGTGCATCAAATATCGCCCACCGACTCCACCAGATACGGATCTAGAAATTCATTCGGTCGTTGCACAAGTTCAAATGCATCCAGCAAGTCATTCTGACATTGTTTCCGCCGAGGGGAATCCCATTGTCGATCGATATACCATTCGGCATCCGCTGTTGGTCCAACGCATGTTTCCGCATCACGGTACACCCCAACAAAATGCCGACGAGGATATGGACGAAAAGATGGTTCAGGGATTGCTTCGGAAACCATCCCGAAACAGCAAAAACGCAAGGTAGAAGACAAGACAGCCGACGGTCATCCGATTCCTCCAGTCGACAATGAAATCATCTTGCCTGCGCCTACGTTGACCATGTCGCAAATTATTATGGCATTCTATGTCTACATTAACGACAGAAACTTGGTGGATCCCAACAACAAGTCTATCATTGTGTCCGATAATCTGTTGCAAGACGTGCTGGGTTTGGAGCGCTTTTCCTTTTCACAGCTGCAGGCGACACTGTTGCAAAAGCAACTCATTGCAAAAGTGACAAAACCTCATCCTCTCAAAATAACATATGTCATGCCGAGGAGAACTGGGGACGGAGAAGAAATCCTCCCGTGGCAGTTTGATATGGAATGCGCCGTGCCTTCTCTGGTTGGCTACCGCTTGCGCGAATTGCTGCGACGCGTCAAACGACGGGAACTGGAATACACCAGCAGTCGGACCAAGGCTCGTTATTTGCTAGCTGCTCGTCGTGGCCTTCGCAGCAATGCTGTGGAAGACAACGAGCTTCGACAAATGATTGAAGCAGCCGTCACGAATGGTAATCTCGCTGTTCCAGAAGTTTGGCAAGCTTTGGCCCGCGGGGCGCCTCCCAATTCCGAGGCACGACGAGCAGCGCAAATTGAAGCTCAACTATCCTACTTGTTGTTGGAGATGCTCCCGAGACAATGCAAAATGCTCGCAGCTCACGAAAGCTGGTGGAAGATTGTGAACAACTAGGTGAGGATCCAATGGAAGAGTAAATAATATAATAAAGCCATGTTCTCATTATGTCCGACAACTATCGCTTCGGTTTGTATCTTTGCTTGTGCTGTCTGAGTATCTTAGACCTTTCTCTTTACTAGCGTCTGTATCGACAGACACGTAGAACCCACGTACAGAAAGGTTTCACCTCAGTGTTTCGTCTTTGTCACTTGCGAAAAAGTTTGTGTGGTATCAGGCCCAGTAAACATGTCACAAGACGCTAGGTGACTACTTATATAGCTTCGCACAGGTTCGGTTGACATCGTCAGCAAAATCTTGATGGTGCAACAGTAAACTTTCAGCACCGTTGCGCACACGCATTGCCCGTCATCCGTCTTTTGGTTGATGAACACAATGAAATAACACAAAACAGAGACGACAAAAAGTAAAAGAGGGCCTTCGCTTATGTAGCATTTCATAGGAACTTGAGCTCGACAAGAACTAGTTCGCTAAACGCGTCGACGGGACCGGCCGCTAATGATTATGAATATACTAGAAGGCAACGGCGAGCCAGAAACCGTTCATTTCGTGAAATCTGAAACACACAATTGTGGAGGTGAATACACCCTGCAGCTCTGTGAACCGCGTCGTAATACATTACGGAGTAACGTCTGGTTCTTCCACTTCCAGCGCTGATTCTTCACCCCTTCCGCTGCCTCGTCGCTCGCACCCGCCGGCGACGAAGATAAAAGAACAACGAAATCAAAAAACCTCCTCCCGCTGCAATAGCAACAAACGGAAGGACGGGAAATTGGCGACCATCCTCAGAGTCTGGTTCTGAATTGTTCCTCCGTCTTTTCCTGAAGCGTCAATTAGTTCAGGAGGATCGATCGGGTTCCAACCGTCCTCTCCTGGTACATCAATGACTTCAGGATTATCGACGGTCCCGTCGCTGTCTCCGAGAAAAGGCGACGGGGCTTTGAACGCGATACATTAGACGGCATTAAAGTATCGACACCGTGTCATCCAATTTCTTACCTGGACCTTGATTACCCGAATCTGTCCCCGGGGCCGCACCTGCATCTGTACCCGGAGCAGCACCTACGCCTGAACCCGTACCTTGGCTATTTGGAGCTGGAACTGGAGAGGAAACAGGGACCGACACTGCATTTTTCTCCGCGATTCCAGAGCTGTGTCGATCGCAGTCATACTTGTCCGTGTCACACCAGAAGCCGACGCCGTTTGCCGACAAGTTGACGCTGGCAAGAAACACCAACAGAGCGAAGATATTTCGCTTTTGGAAAGGTAGCATTGTTGCTATTCAAATACGTCCTCTCTATTTAATTGTCGTTCTGAGTGCGTCGGAGTTGTGTTGTAGGCTTCCAACTGCAAAGGAAATGTGAAGGGCAAGTCATCATGCGGCAAACCCGCGAACGAGGAATGTAGAATTCCAGCCACGAACAACTGACATTTCAATTTGGAATTGGCATTGGGCGTTTAGTACTCAACCACTGATAGTAATGGAATTAGACTTTTCTCGGATAGGGAAAAGCTTGCGGCAAATCCATAACCCATAGTCGGAGAGTGAATCGCGGGTTCGTAGCGTTTCAGGACTTAGATTTAATCTCATCGCTCCGTTAGGCCGGCTGGCGTGCGAAACGGGCCACAAACGATTTTGAAAAATCCCTCCGATCAGAAACCGGTAATGTTCCAACGGAAAATTGGGCGCCCCAATTTTGCCTACATAAACGTTTTCCAACAATTGTTCCCTATCAATCCGTATTATTTAGTCGATTTGCGCGCCGGCCTACGAAACACTATTTGAAATCGCGCACGTCGGTCGACGAAGAAGCGTCACACGGCACGAATTTGGGGAAAACGATCGGGTGGAAGTCTGACATGCAAAATCGTTCCATCCTACCAACGTAGTATGCCTTATTACGCTGAAAATAAATAACTTCACCATGACCGTCGCTAATTGGTCGTATGCGGCGATCGCCTTGTGCTGGCTGACATCAGTTGTTTCGACGAATGCCCAGGAATCGCTTGTGGATGCCCGGCATCATGCTCCGTCGTTTAAAAGGGAAGCCGAGGAACGCTACCCCATGGAATCAGAAACAGCCTTATTAGCATCCTCTTGTCGTCCAGAAAAGATGGATTTTTTGGAGGACAAGCTCCAGGCATGGTTCGCCCGTTCTTTTCGATTATGTATTCCAAATAGAGAGTGTCGAATCCGCGGATCTCAAAAGGCGGTGGTTGTCATTTATGATAAAGTGGTCGATTCTATACTTTCGGAAACATTCCCATCCATCTGCTCGGTGCAAAGACGAATACTTCAAGAGAGCACGGACGAAAAGCCGAGCCATATTACTGGATTCAAGTTTAACGTACCTCAGATGGACCTCAATGGTACGTAGGTCAAGAGAGATGTTGCTCCTCAACTGTACCTGAATCTCATTGACTGCTTTTCTATGTTTTCAGATCGATGTGACCCTTTCTTGGACCCGAAGAACTATTGTGGATTTTTCAAAGGAAAAGTCCAAGTATTTGGTCAAAATCTGGTCTCAGATGACACGGTTCCCGATTTGATGCAGTTGGCTCTTGACACGGTCGAAGAAACGCAAACAATCGTTTCAAATCTCGGAGTTGTTCGCCTGTTACCATCGTCCAAAATGAGTACGACGAGCAACACTACTATTCCTCAATATGGAGGTGACGGAATCGTGGAAGATGAATCGGGCTACAACATGACGTCAATTGCCAAAGCCAGTTTCGCCGTTGCTTCCTTCACCATGATGCTCGGAATCATTTGTTTAATTATGTGGGTCAAAACGACCTCAAGCGTCACCAAAATGTCAAGATATTGGACAGCAAGGTTAGTGGAAACAGTATCTTGAATTATTTCAGAACAAACAGAACCTTCCCGGACGATACCTCGCGCAGTACCTTGGATGCCATTTATCTCCAGGACGATTACAATAGAGGTTATTTAGACATTCTACCATCGAGAAGCGACCTAGATTATGTCTTTGAAGATTCCTCCCAAGCCGAGCGGTCTCTGCATGCATTTGATCACGAAATGAATCCACGAACGACTTATACATGAATGCAGCTTTTTAGTGTATCCTCTATTCCAATAAATCATACATAGCTCAAAAAAGTTGATTAGTCAACCATGCTTTCACTTGCGTCGTGTAGGTATGTGCGCTGTGAAAAGATCAAACGTGCGAGACAATCTAATCGGAGAGGACGCTGACCGAGGTGCCAGAGGTGTGGAATCTGGCGCGACGTAACTAAATCATTATCCGTCCACCGATGACAGCGAAATGATAAACTGAGGGAGTAGTAGAAAGTGATGTTCGATACTTTATGATAGAGTCTCTAGGAGGAGGCTGTGGAACTCACTCACTTGCTCTATAGCATTTATGCGCGCACTCCATGCGCGACCCGTAGACAGCGAGGACGGCGGACAGACAAGCAACGAGACAGCATTCGTGGCTGTCACTTGACATTATTTGTCTCGTCCTTCTCAACTTTATGATAATAAAGATTGTATTTGTGAACAATCATTTACTAAAATAACGCATGACGATTCTGGAACGAAAACGACGCCGCGACGAAAAGCGCAAGTCATTTTCAATCCTCCGCAAAGCAGGCTTCAACGCAAAGTATCCCCGCCGTCCACCCAACAAAGACGCAACATTTAACTCCAAAACGATGGAACCGCTGCAATTGGATGATCCTACAGCTGCTCTCATCAAGCTAGAAGTCATGCTACTGCTGGAAAACAAACGCCATCAGTGCACGGTCTTTTCCATGGCGAACGCGCTCATGGGCAATCAAGAGATTCTGAACTTTTATGCGCGCGGCAAGAAAACAGAGCCGAACTTTTTCAAAGCATATTTCAGGCTACCATGAATAGGATCAATGGAAGCGGAAAGATAGATTCGGAGATACAAAGACGGTACGACTATGTAAACGCGATTCGTCTGATTGAATCAAGACCAGGTGGCCACACAAAACGTTGAGCAAATGGGATGAGGCACAAGAAGTCTTGTCGACTGTGTTCGACTTCTCCCGGAAAAGAAATTCGATCATTCGAACTATGGTACAAAGGACGATACTATCGCGCAGTTCTCTCAGAGTTTGAATGCACTCAAGATTCGAGACACGAGCATCGGATTACGATCGTCACAAAAAATGTGGATGGAAGTGTCAAACGCGGCATTATCGACCAAGATTATCGGAGGTATCGTAGAGGATCTGGACAAGGCGGATCAGCAATTGAGTAGGCGATTGAAGAAAGAATACGAGAAAGCAGAGGAGCGTAAAAGAGCAAAGCCATCGAGGAATTGGAAAAAATCCGGCAAGAAAAAGAAGCGAAAAAGCGAATGGAGGAGCTCATGCGTCCTTTGACGGATGAAGAGAAAGAGATCGTGACAGAAGCGACTGACGGGTATGGTCCCGATAACGAAATCCTTGCTTCCGCTGATGCAGATTCTGTTTCAAGGTCATCGATGCACTCCTTGCGCCCTGGTGGATGGCTCACAGACGAGGTTATTCACTTCTTTTTCGTCATGCTGGCACGACGCGATGAAGAAATGTGCAAGCTGAATCCTCAAAGAAAGCGAAGCCACTTTTTCAAATCTTTCTTCATCACATCGTTGTTGAACGAGGGTCACGCGAATCCTGCCAAGAATGGCTCGTACGAATACAAAATGTCAAAAGGTGGTCCAAAAGTTCCTGGTAAGTGTGTTCGCGTACGCATGTCTTTTTTCGTTGTGTCTTCTGTATAATGAGACTCACACTCAATGGCGAACAGGGAAAGATATATTCAACTTGGACAGGATTTTCTTCCCCATCAATCAAAGCAACGTGCACTGGGTTTGCGCGGTCATCTACGTGCAAGCAAAACGTATTCAGTTCTACGATTCAATGGGCGGCGACGGACGTCGTTACTTGGACGCTTTATTTCAATACGTGAAAGATGAACATCAGGACAAGAAGAAGTCCCCGTTGCCAGACGAAGATGAGTGGGCACTTATTGAGTGCACGTCGGATACTCCTCGCCAGCGAAATGGTACGTACTCTTTGAACGCCGGAGCAATTGAGTTGTCCTAGTCGTCTCACTATCATCCATCGTGTCCCTAGGTTTTGATTGCGGCGTGTTTACATGCATGTTCGCCGACTTCATCTCCAAAGATTGCCCGCTGTTGTTCGATCAAACTCACGTTACACTGTGCCGAGAGCGAATTGCTATATCGATAATGAACGGCCAGGCAATCATGTAACTTTGGCTTTATTGAAGATTGCAATAATGTTTGTCAAATCAGCAAATGCATGGATGCATTGATCACTACTAGGTGGTTCTGACACTATAACAGTTCTCATCCTCTATGGGTTGATTTTGAGGGTTGCGGCAACTTTTGGTTGTGACCTAGTTGAAGCCGTAAAATTTACACGGTGATTGGCAACAAGAAAGCTGTCCTACTTGTTTTCCCGGAAAATTGAGCTCCGATGTCAACTTGAATCATTGCCAAGATCGTTTAACGTCCGTCATAACTGAGTTGGTGACAATGTAGACATTGGGTAATGTAACTAGGCAATTTTATGTATAAACACATTAAATAGACAATATCAGAGAGCGACAGTTGCTCAGATCCCAGGCCGTGCTGCTTTCTTTGTTGCGCGCGTAGGCTGGATTCTCGGTTTCCGTTTCAAAATATCGCACCGAGTAGATGCAGCGAGTTCCTCTAAATTCACACCTTGAATGAGCTCATGCAACACGTCCAAGTTGTCGGACAAGAACAGTGCAGTCTGCTGATAATTTACCGACAATTTTTCTGTCAGCGCAGTTGCCACCATCAATGACCGCCATGATGTTGACTCTTTCAGTAGGTGAGTTGATCGATGATAGAAACAATTCCTCAAGTAAAGCCTGTCGATGCTGGATCCATTGGTGAACTTTTCCCCGTTACCATCCAAGACGACAATGTCTCGGTTTTGCGAGAGCAACTGCTCCAGCCAGGAATAATTCTCTGCTTCAGATGGATACTTGTCCACAATAAACGTTCGTAGTCCTTCGTGCCCTTCCACAGACTTGAGAATATTCTTTAAATGAGGACTCCAATCCCAAAGCCAATGAGCACCCTTCAAACTCAAACATGTCAATCTTGGATTGGCGTTAATGGCACGGACCAATGCTTCTGCAACGCGTGCAACACCCGCAAAACTATAGTTTTCCAGCGCATCAAACTGCTCCATGTATACCTCGCCGCGGTAGAGCGAAGATAGATGTTCCTCTGAGCGATTATCTTTACAACAACCGCAATAACAAGATCAACTTCGAATGCAAAGTCAACCGATAACAACTTCCTAATCAATTCTCATTATGATCTACTTCTCTACTTGTTGGTTCGAACAAGATTGCTCATCACCTCACTGACGTAAGTCAATCTTACACGTGGATGTTCGTCAGTCATCCGACATTCCTCGCACTCCTCTCAATCGCAGTTTCGAACTCTCCTCACATTTTCCTAAAATTCGCTAACACAAATAAATCTTCGACGAGTCTCACCAACCCATCAAGAGCTTCCGCTTGAACTCAAATTCTCCTTCGATAATCCCTTAGTAAAGATATCCGCTTTTTGCTCTTTTGTATCAATGCGTCTTGCTTCAATTATTCCTTCTTGAATATGCTCGATAAACCACCAATACTTGCAAGCAATATGTTTCGTTCAAGGGGTCATCTTCGGATAAGAACTATTCATCATCGTCAATGCTCCATTGTTGTCTTCCCAAACAATTGAAATAGTCGACGCTTCACTTCGATCAATTTTGAAATGATTCGTCAATTCTTCCATCACTTCGCGTACAGGCAACAACTGTCTCATCGCCATCGATGCAGCAATAAATTCGCTTCAGTCGTCGATAACGAAATCTCGCTTTGCAGCTTCGATCCCCAAAGAACCGGCACACCACCAAGCGTAATAACATATCCCGTTCGACTTTTCACACTCGTTGGATCATTCACATCTTCCGAATTCCACAATCCAGCAAAATCGCATCAACGAATAAATCCAATTTCAAATCTTGACTCGCCGGCGAATAATCATTCCACATTCTCGTTCCTTTCAAATAGCGACCAATTCTTTTCAATGCAACCTCATGTATTCGTTTTGGACAATGCGTAAATCTTGCGCATTGATGCACAGCAAACGCAATATCCGGGCGAGAATTGACGCCAAATACATCATCATTCCGACAATAGAGGCATACGACCAACTCTCAATACATTCATCGCCATTTTCGTCTTTTCCAAGTGTCTTCGATTCAGCGGTGTAAGTCGCTGCTGACAATCTTGTAAACCAAGCGCTGTCAAAATCCGATCTGTCAATCCGGTCTGCAACAGCTCAATCGTTCCATCATCTCGTTTCTTTATCAAAATCCCAAGAAATCCAGCGACATCGTCTTCAACTTTCAACTGAAACCTCTGGAACTTTTCATTGTTGCGTAAATCATCAATCACGGCATCGATGTCGCTCTTCTCGCAAAGAACAAACAATCATCAACATACGTCAAACAAATCACCTTCTTGAAACAAACAAACAAGGTTCGTTCTTCGACTGAACAAATCCTCGATCTTCCAATCCTTTCTTCAAACACTTAAAGAAATTCAGCGGGCTTTGTCGTAAACCGTAGACGCTTTTCTTTAGTTTCAACACGTAGCCCGGACGCTCGAATCCTTTCGGCATCTCACAAAATACTTCCTCGTTCAGATCGGCCTGAACGAAAGCCAACGTGTAGTCGACTTGTTTCGTGGCCAAGCCCAATACGATGGACAAAATCAGTAGCAAACGAACAGTACTCCAAGATACCACCGGGCATATGTCTCAAAGAAATCAACGCCCTCAATCTGGCGATCACCTCGAATGCACCATCTCGCTTTGAATTTCTTCACTCGACCATCGGGGTACCTTTTACATTTGAACGCCCAAGTGCTCGGTAAAATATTCGCTTCCTTCTCAATTGCTTCAGATCTCGGAACACAATCCCAAGGATCCAAACTCTCCAATGAATCGATTTCTTCATCCATTGCTTTGCGGTATCCTTCCGCATACGGACCGTTCATCGCTTGATAATAATTGAGTGTCTTCATTATTTGCCTTCGCTGCGAACGCCAACGGATGCAAGTCATCTAGCAAGCCATCTTCATCGGTATTCATCCGCATCAACAGAGCATGAGCACCCCAATTACCCGACGACAAATGATCACTTTCAAAATCCAAACTCGCAAGGAAAGCATCATCTCTCGAAAGAACACCGAATCGGCTCTCAATCTCCTCAATCAATTTCCGTTCGATATCTCTTCCATAATCCGACATATCGCTCAACGCAACATTTCCTCTTTCATCATCATCAGGACCATAATACCTATCCGATCGAACAGGCTTATTCACGAAATCGGAACCATAATATCGTTGATTCCAACGTCGCTGTCTCGTCTTTCTCTTCGGTGCTACTATTTCATTTTCTTCATTTTCTTCATCACTGATATCATCTCCCTCTGGAAATAACATCGGAACATCTTCTTGTTCTTCAATATCTTGGATTTGATCTCGATCGACTTCGCAACTCACGATTCCTCGGCCCTGGCGTCAAATTTCTCTCCTGAGCCTTTCTCTTCATGAATTCATCTCTCTTTTCTTTTCTTCATCCGTGAGCCAATCTTCATGTAACAACGGTAACTCTAATCCATCATCACTTTCAATTAAGTCTCGACTAAACGTAAGCAGCTCTTCCCAATTCTTAGGCTCGGGTTCTTCCACACCATCCTTCGAACGGCGGGAATCGTCGTAAATAGCTCGTCATACACAACATGAAATTGTGGCGACACGGCACCAGTACGTAGGTTTCTGATCAGTCCAATAGTGCTCGCGTGTCTCTTCGACATACCCAGAAACTGACCTCTACGACTTCTCGGTTTCCACCTAGGCAATTTCTTTCCATCTTGTAGCTTAGTCTCCAGAACGTAGCACGGACAACCGAACACACGCATTCTCTGCAATACACTCGTATCCATCGTGACTCCAGAAAACAATTCGATTGGGGCAAGTCCGGAATCCTTCTTGGGTATCTTGTTCCACAAATAGACCGCATAGTCCACAGCAAAGGCCATAGATCTACTGACGTCTCGCTAGGCCAATGTATCATCGCGTGCAATAACATCGTCCTCGCGCTTTCTGTCACCGTTCGGATCGCGTTCTCTGCAATTCCGTTTTGATGATGCGCGCCGACACCCGAAAAATGAATTCGTTGTCCTTGAATCTCCAAATCCTTTTGAAACTCTTGCGACTTGTAAACACCCAAATCACCGCGATACTCTTTACATCAACTCCAAATGATCGGGCTTTCTCTCAAATGCGTGCTTCGACTTGAGAGTTTCGGTTGCTGACGTAGAAACTTGATTCTGCACAAACAAATAACTCGTCGCCAGTATCAACAAAGATCGTTCCACACCCAAACTGCTCATGTTCTTGTTCTTTTCCGTAGGTATGTGAAAGCCGACCTTTCTCTTTTCAAATAAACTGATCTGTTGAAACCACTTGACCAGGCGTCAAAATCCCTTCCTTCAGCACACCGTCTTTCGCTGGAATCTTCGTCGTCCTTTCGCTTTCAATCGATTGCAATTTCGCTTTCCCAATCTCGCAGGTACCACACTTCGGCGGATCACAAGAGGACGTTGCTTTTAATTTTGTTGCTATTATGGGCTCTTTATATCTATCCCCTCTCGGACTCGCGTTAGCCGCTGAATCCAAGGCAGATTAAAATGTCCCAACCGATCATGCAACAATTTCAACTCTCTGCGGCGCGCTAAGATTCTGATTCTCTTCGACACAAACATTCAAAGGATGCTGAGCTGGAAATGCCAATCGATCATCTGAACAATCAGCCGACAAACGCGCGATCGAAGTCGCTCATGCGTAGCATGGAACGTCAATCGCCGCTTCGAATAGGGAAATCGAAAGATAGAACCTCCTCTGTAACTCTAAACTCGCCTTTGCCCCTCTAGCTTCAATCTGTAGATGAACTTGAGGACTAAATAGCCGAACTTGCGCATCCGAACGTACAAAGCCTGCGTTCGTAGCTCCTGAACTTCGCCAAAATCATCCCGAATCTTCCAACAAACCGTCCTTTTCCTCGAACGTTCGCCGTTTGCGCAATCCCTGACAATGTAGAATCGCTTGGATAAAACTCAATGAAATCATCTCGATGCGGAGTAACACCAGTCGATGCACCCGTATCAAAGACAATCGGCGTTTCGTGCGCCTTTCCGAAATAAACGCTTTGAATTTGAAAACACCCATCGACACCCGAACGATTCGCGTATGCCAATGGTTCCAAAGTAGCCAAATAACTCGACAAAATCTCTTTTGTAAGACCAGGACGCGACAAAGAAAATTCCCGAACCCGCACAGCATATCAATCAATTGTGGATTGTTTCGACAAGCCTCGTCAAAATATCCGGAATCGATCTCACATGTGGAATGTCTGCCCATCCTTTCAACCAATCGGAAAACACGCTTTCCGCCGAAGCAGATCGTTTCGTAGCGCATTTCGCTTCCGATTCTTTTCGTCGGCGATACCACAGCACACGACGACGTCTCACTTTCTTCCTTTTCGTGGAGTTCCACGCACCTCGGCTTGCGCGATACATCAAACCAAATCGGCGCGAAATTCCCAAATCCAATCACCGTTTCCGTCAAAACGAACATCCGGAACGGAGTCTCAAGCAAAGCAACCGAGGACGAACAAGATCCATCAATGATCGCCCTGCAAGTAAAATTCCGCTAAAATCAACCAAATAATCAACCCAAACGTTCTGAGTCGACTCCTGCATCCATCACTCCAACACACTTTGAAATTCTGGAAAGTTTGGGCCATCTGCTCCATCGGTCCAGAAAACCAATGAAGCGGCCCATTAAAACGCGGGTCAAACGTCCGACGAAATTTCGCTATCCTTCTTGTCGTCTTCGAGCAGCGTTTTTTATCATCCGTCGAATTGTCGTTCGATCCGTTCGCCGTCATCGCAAGCATCATCTTGTGCTGTTCGGTGTTATGATCAACCCACCGATTGCACCGACCGCACCAATGAACTGTCTTGCCATTGATCTCTTTCGTATGCGATTCGCCTTTCTTCGGAGGAAGACGGAAGGGATCCTTTCCTTGATCATTCGAACCGCCAGAATTGCCACGTCCGCCATTTTGACCATTTCCGCGTCCGCCTCGTCCTCCGCGACCGCCACGACCTCCATTATTATTTCGCGACCGCCTCGTCCGCCTCCACGACCAGAACCGCCTCAGACCGCTCTGATTGTTGCTTTGATCGTCCTTCTTTTCTTTGGACAATCGGCAGCTCGGTGGCCGTGCTCTCCACATTCATAACAATTTCCAGAAAAGAAGCCAGAATCACTTTGTTTCGCATTTCCTGCAACCCACAAACTAGCTCCAAGCAAACCAGAATAAAGTTCATTCGCCTTGTCGGTCAAAGAATCGACCGTGCACTTTTCTCCCAACGTCGCAGCCTGAGCCACCAAATCACTGTTGAATTCGGCAGTCGAGCTCGCAATCAAACCTCGCTTAATAATCTTTGTCATGTCCGGCAACACAGTGTTTCCAGCAAGATTCATCGCATGCGACAACATATTATAAACTCCATGCGCGACAGTGTTGTAATCTCGCACATTTTCTCCAGGAAAATCCTTGACCGTCAACTTTTCGAATTGGCTGATCAGTGCGCTGAAGAGTGGACGAATCGCGCACCACCACAAAGTTCATCATAATTTTGAAAATAACCGGCCCACTCTTGTACGCTGTCTCTTTATCACGTGGTACATTTTGCATCTGTGTCTCAATCCGAGTTCGCAAGTCGGGCGAGCAACAGTTCAAAATCAACTCGCCAGACCACACAAGATTCTGCACCCTGTATTCTTTGCCGTACAAAGCATAGAACTCACACGCTTTCTTGATTGTCTCTAAGTCCACCTCGTAATGCTGAGTGAACAAATTGACTTTAGTACTTCCAGGCGCTGGCACTTCAACTGCAAATCTCTGATCATTGACGAAAACAGTAGGAATCTCAAAGACATCGCCCATATCAAACCTATCAGTCACGGCTTGAAGTTCCGCAACTCTCAAATCCACACGATAAGCCTTCGACAGAATCGACACTGCTTCTCCGGCATCCAAATTCACTGAATCCATAATCTCGAACTTGGTTTCGATCCCTTCCGTAGCGTTCTCGCGCAACTGAGTCAGCGCCTTACTCGTAAGACCTACTCGATCTTGTTTCTTAGTAATGACTCGTCCAGAAAGCAACTCTTCAGTACTGCGAGGTGCCTCACGTGGAGCTTCTCCATCGAGGTACGCAGACAAGTAGTTCTGATTACTCATCTCTTCTTCCGATTCCAAACTCGAGTCTTCAACTTGAACTTCACTCTCGTCAACACTTGATTGGACAGATTCTTCTTCTTCCAACCGTTCTTCCGTCAATAACGTCTCGTCCGTCAATAACGGTATTTCTGTTTCTTCGTTCTGCACCGGAGGTGTTTCCTCGTTCACGTCTCGACGTCTTCGTACCATTCAACTCGAAACGACCTTCAAAACCACTCAGAATCACGCGTTCTCAATCGAATCAAATCCAATCGGCGTGATCTGGGCTCATAACCAGCGAAGATAGATGTTCCTCTGAGCGATTATCTTTACAACAACCGCAATAACAAGATCAACTTCGAATACAAAGTCAACCGATAACAACTTCCTAATCAATTCTCATTATGATCTACTTCTCTACTTGTTGGTTCGAACAAGATTGCTCATCACCTCACTGACGTAAGTCAATCTTACACGTGGATGTTCGTCAGTCATCCGACATTCCTCGCAA
>BROJ01000431.1:0-27658 GCA_026008555.1 Fistulifera pelliculosa
TATATTGACGACTTATTGGCTCGAGCCCTCGGAATCCAACACAGAGTTCACTGCAAAAGGTCTAGCGCATTTGGAAGAGCTCGTGTTGAAGCAGCTCGGTCAAATGGCTTCCTTTGAAGCCGACGACGCTCTGAAAATGAAACAGGAGCATTCCGAATTAGCCGCAAGCCCCGCACGAAGCGGTCGCTCACTCGGTATGGATAGCAACAATCGTTGCCTGGAAGAAATGCTGTTGTGTCTGTCGCCAGTCTCTCCAAAGAAGCGCTCGAATCCTTTCGGTTTACCTCCTGGAATGCTTCTTTCGCCGACACCTTCCACGATAATGTTCATCTGAATACACAGATTCGTTTATAACTATACTAGTATAATGAGACTCTACATTGAATTAAATTGAATTGAATTGAATTGAACTGACTTAAGCGACTTTGTTTGATCCACATTGCCTTGTTCGAATCGTCCCTAACGAATGACAAGACAATGTCCCTGCAGCACATTTGACTTGGACAAAGATGATGATGAGGATTTCAAAGACGCGCAATGGCGGAAATGGATGAGATGGTGAAACCCCGTTAGGACAGCGGAGGACCGCTACTCCTTTTCCTGTCGCTCTTCTTTCAAGCTTCGTCCATTTGATTGATTTCTTCGTTCTTGTTGTCGATGTTGATCGTCATGTTGGTTTGTTCGTGTTGCTCGCCGCACGGAATTTTGGGTCCGAACCCTTCGTAGACATTTTATGGACCTCGCACAACGAGAAACACAGTTAACTCGCAATGTAAAACTTTAGTAGAGCTATCGTGGGGAATGGTTTCGCAGAAATTTGGACCTCGTATCGTGAACAATTACAGGACCTCGCACAACGAGAAACAAATGCATATCGGGTAAGCAAAAATCAGCAGAGCTACCGCGGGAGAATTTTCTTCAAGTATTTGGACCTCGTATCGTGATAAATTAAAAAGACTTCGTACAACGAGAAACACATGCTACATAATAAATGAAACGACTTCAACAACATGAGCAAGCAGAACAAACAAGAACGTAAATATATAACAAATTATAAAGAAGAACAAATAGCAGTACTGTAGTCAGCTAAACCAAGAGTTATTCATTAAGCTCGATCGATCAGTGCGATGCAAGCAAAGATCAACTGCAATTGACTTAGTTGTAAAGGAAGGAAGACCAGTGATCATCTTGTCAAGGCCATCGAATCCGGGGCTGACCAAGTTCTGGCTGTCGTGACGGAGCAACTCCAAAACGGCAAGCATGGCAAGACGTCCGTGCTGCAATTCGTTCAATTGGCGCTTCTCCGACTCCTCGGGGGGCAAGGTCAGGCTGTCCGGCGCTGAAGCTTCCCAAGAAACCGTAGTAGTCAACGGCTCCGATGAGGAAGAACATCTGGGCCCAGCCAAGAGCGGGGATGGTGTCAATGGCGGCAACACCGTTTGGGATGTCGGCGAACTTGAGGCCAGGGCGATCTCACCGGGGAACTTGTAGACCTCGGGGACGATGTATCCGATGACGGCAAGCTGGCAGACACGTCCGTGCTTGAGCTCGCAACACGGTAAGCCTCAAAGGTCTCGGCGTCAATGTCCTTGGAAAGTCCCAAAGGATCGAAGAATCCGGTGGGAGCGATGACACCAAGCTCGTTCTCGTACGACATTTGCAATGCCGAGGAGGAGGCCTTGTTGGCAGCAGGGCAAAGGCGGCGGCAGAGCCGGCAAGGAGGGCAGCGGTGGCGAGCTTCATGATTGCGAAGAAGAAGAAAAAAAGGACAAGAGATCGAATTTATGGGCAGACGATTTGGAGTCGTTTGGATTCAATTCCGTCGACCCGGCAAAAGCACGCGCATGCACGTAGCAGGATGTTGAAGGTTGAAGTCGGGATCGGCTCGGTATCTTCCACCGGTTACGTCGTATCTCCAAGTCCCGCGTCTTTTCAGTCCCTGGTTCAAGTTCCGATTTCCGATTCACAACTGGGAGGATTTTGGTTCCAAGTGTACAGTGTACAGTACAGTAGATACAGTACAAAGTACAAACACGAACAGCGAACCTTGAGCGAACAGCACGACAGATGGCCACTGGGTCTTTTCGCGTCCTTCTCGATGACGTTGCCAAAAGAAAACATTGAATGATACGTGACACGATTGACTCAAGGAGCAGGGTCAACGTCCGTTGAACACTGGCGCTGTGACTATGAACGGTGCCCGTTTTGTTGTTTTGACTTTGATCGATCATTACTCCGTGATCCGTATTATTTTTTTTGTTACCTGCTTGCTGTTTGGCGTTCGTTGTTTCCTGTTTCTTCTTTTCCTAGTTGTTTCATTGATTGATGGATTGATGCGCGGGGTCAGCGCAAAGCATTTCTGAGGAATGAGATTCTCTTCGAGAGTCTTTTTTTCGTTTTGTAGTCGGTCGTCGACGGCACGATGCTACTTTTGCCCTGCTACAAATAACGATGTGAGATCTGACAGAGGACGCAGGACGCTTGAAATGTGCATCCTTTCAGCCTTTTATCGTTTGTACCGTTGGTATGTCGGTTTTTCCGATGTGAAGTTTCTTCGGAGTACATTATTTTTTCTCCTGAGAGCGTTATGATTTCTTTCTATTCTGTCACAAAACGTTCGCTGCGATTTCCTTTCTGCGATTCCAGTCGCTAGGAATGCGGAAAATTTACTTGCTAATGTCTTCATGTCGTGCGGCGCATCGGGCAACGAAGGCCTGGCTACAGCAGAAGCAAGCATCTTATAATTAATTGTGATGCGTGTTGCGCTCCAAAACGGCAAGTCTAGTTCATTGTTATTTGATGCACTCGGAGAATGAATAGCAGGTCGATACACGTGTGTCGTATCGTGTATTTACAATTGCATTGAAGAAACTTCAAAGAGTAGCGGCGGTGATGACATGAGGAAAGGTTTCATAAAAGTGTTCTGTCGGAATGGGAAATTTTGGCTGCAGCGCGTTGTCTACCATCTCAATTCACTCATTGTTGGCGATAGTCGCATTGGCTGCAAAAGATCGGATATGCGAAGTCGTTCCTGAAAGGATGTGACGCCGACGGCGTGCATGTGATCACGGAATTGAAAGTCGCCACCGAATACGCGATCGCCGAGTTTGACGGGCACCGCTGGAATTCCCAATGCGTGCGAGAAAATGATTCCGTGCAAGCTCGAACTCACGACACGTTGACATTTTTTTCAGTTCGAACAAAATGTTAGTCGGTTTTCGGATATGATTGTCGACGTAACGAGCGGTCCATGCACCAAGGGCATTGTGTCTTCATGTAAGGACGGTCGACCTCGTGAATGACAAAGCAAACGTCCTTTTCGTGTGTTCGGGCACTGGTTTCGGTGGTAAGCGCGATACGATATCCATTTCCAACAGAGCCGGATCTCCAATGACCATGTGATTGATTCCAAAGTACTTTAACAGCAATTCGCGTGATCGTTGCGTTCCAAATGAAAGACATCTTTCTTGCGATAATCGGTTGCAAAGTAGGATAGACGATTTTCAGGACTAACCATATTCACTTTTGCAACCATTTTCTGTGATCTTTGGCAGCAATATAAGACGGACGTAGTTGGCTCTTCGTATCGAGTAAAATGTTTCGAATGAGCTTGTTGGGAATCAAAAGTCGCAATCCTTGCAAGGAATGGCGTACTCTGCCAATGCTAGTTCCTCATGTTTCTCATTTCCTTTCGTAGCTCCTCTCCCAGTACAGCGTTGTGTTTTCCAGCAGTGATGGTTGTTGGAAACAAGGAAAGCATTGCTGTGGTTGTTTCGTTTTGAAAAGGCAAATTGGCTTGTAAAGGAGAAATAGAAAGATGGTGATGTACATCTTTCATGTTATAGTGTTGCAAGGCAGGCAAAATAAAACGACCCAGTGCGCTAGACAAGTTGTCATCACGACGATAGAAGCGGTCGTTCCTCTGGAACAGGAGAACGATACCTTCGTTTCCGCAGCACAATAGAGAGCTCCAAGTCCAGCAAGCGCAAGTCCAGTCATTCTTTGCAACGGAAGCGAATTCTTGAAACCACAGAATCGCCATACTTATTGCAACGATGCGACTTGCTGTATTCAAAAGGACTTTACCGGCGAAGACGACGAATGTGTCCAACTCAAAAGTAGAAGCGAGAGAATATGGTACAGTGGTTGCCAATAAAACAGTTGCCCTTCGATGGCTGTGATCAAGTCCTTGATTCGGGGAATCCAGCATGACAGAGACGTCATGCAAGGCACAAGCAATATTAAAAGGCGTGCCAACTGAGATGCGTCAACTGTCCTATAGATGCATATACGGAGATCTTTATATCGCTTTGTTCCTTGAGCAGCAAAAGGCGACACGTCGCCAAAAAAAAGGCAGCAACAAGGGTCCCGCCAATCGAGACTGGCGAAGGTTGTTGATCTTGCATCAGCAAAACCACAGCACCAATCGTAACAACAAAACTACCAATCGCACTTCGCCTGGCGTTCACTGGATTGCCGCAGTATTCTAGCTATTACAAATGCTTGAAACGGCCCCAATAGCAGTATCGTCTGGACGATGGAAGCCGATCCAAACAAAAGGCACATTTCTTCCATTTATTTTTTATATAAAGAGGACGTGTTGTACTGAAACATCGACTGTCCGGTAAAGGAGGTGGCATACAAGGGGATATGTGGCATAGGTCAATGTCATAGGAAGCGACATGAAGTGCCGAAAACAGTTTCGGTTTTCGGTATTGAGTTTTGAGTAGTGAGCCGGACATCGGACTGTGCAACTTATAGTGCCCAGTATAATGCGTCATACGGTCACGGGTCACGGTTCGTTCAATCACGGTTCACGTTGCACTCACTCCGAGTCCGTTCACCCTTTCTGACTGACGCAGGACGGACTCTGGGGATCCAGCAACAAGCAAGAGGTTGGCCAAACCGTTCCGCGCCTCACGATGGATAACGAATGCTGTTGCATCGAATGAACGAATCAATCAATCAATCAATCACAAAAGAAAGAAGAATAGAAATGAATAGTTTCGTTTCTTATTTATGTATTTATTCGTTCAATCAATTCATTCTCTAATCGATTAAATTCATATTTTATTTTCCTCGAACAAAATGACGAAAAGAATGCACCAGCAACGACACCAAATACTACAGTAGCAACATCACCCCTCCAATCACAGAAATCACAACAACACCCCTCACAAAGAGAATCGCGACGCTGTCGTACAAGAAGAACACGTCATTGATCATTGCTTGGTCTGTTATTCGTCGCTCGCCGACTATCACGTCGTAACACCTTGCGGACACGGAAATTTGCGGTGTTTGTCATTTGCGATTGCGTTATTTGCATGCGGATCGCAAGTGTCCTATTTGTAAGGCAGAATCGGAACAAGTTATTGTGGATTTGACTACTACAAACAAAGAATTCAATGAATACAATATATGGGGCAATGATTTGGGAGTTGATTTTATTTTCAATGAAGAGAGTCAAATGTTTGTGCGGCTCGAATATTATGATCGAGAATTAAAGCCTCTGTTTGGGTATCCCTGCAATTATCAAAGCTGCCTCTTTGATGCGTCACAAGGCATTACAAATGACAACAACGAACTCAACAACACTAGCAACAGCAATAAAAAACAAGAAACCAATTCGTGTACTACAAGATCACCTGCGGACGCAACACAAACTCACACTGTGTCAATTGTGCGTCGATCATCAACGCGATTTTGTTTCGCAACTCCCCGCTTTACACCGTCTCAATTGCAAAAGCACCTCAGTCAAGGCGAACCCGCAGCAGGATTTCACGGACATCCGCTGTGTGAATTCTGTCGCCCCAAGCGCTTTTACGACATTACTGCATTGCATCACCACTTGGCCTTGGAGCATTTCAAATGTCATGTTTGTGATCGACAGGGCATGTCGGATCAGTATTTCAAAAATTATGCGCAGCTCGAGAAACATTTTGATCGACAGCATTTTCTGTGTCGCGATGTGCAGTGTATCATGGCGCGATTTGTGGTGTTTGGCAATGAGTTGGATTTGAAACATCATCAACGGACGGTGCATGGAGCGACGATGGGCGACACCAAGATACAATTGGAATTTCGAGTGGCGCGATCGTCTTCGAATGTAGCGCAGAATCAATCCTTGCCGGATGATGCGGAATTCAATTATGGTGTGGATGGACAAGCCTTTGTTCCTGCGGCGTTGCCCGGTGGGAATGAGAGTAATACTGTCACCTTGCATCCGTTGCATGTGCAACGGACGGCGCAACTGCGTGAACAAGCCGCGTCGTTGCGGAGTACGAACACATCATCGACACGAGCCGAAGAATTTCCAACGTTGCAGCCCCATGGTGCTGCTAACACGGGATTCTCACGGGATGGACGTCGACTGCGCAACGGACACGTGCGCGGGGACCGGCGGGTGCAGTGACGGCAGAAGACTTTCCTTCATTGCCTGCGGCAGCTCCGGCGCCACGACAAAGGTGAACAAGCTGCAAGCACTCCGACCGCAACCGAAACCGGCCACTACAGCTACCGCTTCCTGGGGTCGCTGCTCGACCTGCACCGGCCAGTTCCACCGATAATCACTTTCCGTCCTTGTCGTCGACATCTGCAGCTTCCCGCAAGAAACCACCTCCCATGAGCAGCTTGTCGGATTTTCCCGCTCCGCCAACTGCGTCTTCGCCGTATATCGGGGTTTCGACGACATCGCTAGCCGCATCGAATGTCACGATTGATGATATGAAAGCAACCATGGGGTCGGTAGGTTACAAGCAGCTCAAGCAACTGACACAAAACTTGGTGGTGCATGAAACCGTCAATGCGGCCGATTACATTCAGTTGACGGCGGTCTTGTTTGACGACACCAATACGCATCAAAAGTTTGTCACGGCCTTGTTGCAATCCTGTCCGCCGCATGCAGCTGCACAAGAAGCACTTCAGCGGTTGCGACAAATACAACCGCGAGGAATGCCTGTGAACAACCGCGTGAGCAGTCAAAACGGCAACAACACTAATAACAGCAACAACAATGCTTGGACCAAGAAATCAAAGCAAAACAAGGAATTGCGACAGCTGGCGTTTGGACGATAGATATTGAAATGCGATTCTCGACGGCTAGAAAGAACTAATGTCTTTAAAATCTCCGATTCCGCTAGAAGCATTATATCTTTTATTCCAATTTGTAGCATCGTGTTGTCGCTACTTTCTATTCATTCGACAACACCTTCATTCACCTTGTTTCGGCCGCTTGACAGACTCCTGTAAATACGCCAAACACTCCTCCACAGTTCCATGTGGATATTGATACAGGAATTCCAATTGCCTCTGTTGATATTCACCAATCATGGGTCCTGGCTTTAGTTGCAGTGCTTGCATCATTTCTTTCCCCGACAAGAGTGGCACAATGGACCATGCTTCGTGCAAGTTGGCATCGTGAATCGCTTGAATGAGTCGCGTGAGTGTAGTTGCACATGATTCAGTGGTGATGGAATCCTTCGTCGTGCACCAGACAGTAGCCGCCAAATACAAGCAACTGACCCAATTCGGTTTGGCGGCCTTGACAAATCGTCCTGCCTTCAGTCGATCCAATGGAGTATTGTCATGGTTACTATTTTCTAGCAGCAACTCCAACGCACTCTCCAACGAATCGAACAAATTGGTCATGCACTGCACATCCACATTTTTGGCCTTGATCGAATTCCGCAACATGTAGGCAACGGCCAAACTACTCTTTTGTTTCTCCTCGAGACACGTAAAATGACGAAACGGCAACAAGAACGCTGCCACGGGCGTCCACAGTTTGTGATAGTATTCACTCTGTGTCAAAAGTGGTGTCAAATGAGTAATGTTCGCAAACGTTTGTAAATAATGGTTGGTCATGAACCACGCCGCATCCAACATGGCCTCACTGACCGCGGTAGACTGCGATTCCGTTGAAGATGAATGCTTCACCACCATCCTCATATTACCCCCACGGGCAATTGAAAGATTACGGATGCCAGCTTCCATTCATACAATTTCACTAACGCCACCACGGCATTCGCTTGCCACATGCCCATGCATTCCTTGCCAATGCGTTCCCGCGACACTTTGGTTTGGAGCAATTGCCGCATGTACGGCTGTTGCGCGACGGTTTGAAGCGCTGGGTCGAGGGCGAACGAATAGCGCACCGCAAACCGCAGTCCTCGTAGCAGCCGTAAAGGATCATCCTTTAAAGTAATGGCCGGATCGAGCGGCGTTACTAGCATTCCGCGTCGCAAATCAACAATCCCCTCCCCGTCCAATCTTCAATACACTGCGTCTGCACATTGAAAAAGAGTGCATTGAGTGTAAAATCCTCCGCATGGCATCTTGATACGGTGTGCCGGGTTTTGTTTCTTGTGGAATTCGGCTCAAGGGATCCGAATACACTTCGGCGCATCGGAGCGGCACAAAATCGACATCGAGGACATGAAACAATTTCAATACCGCCGTTTCCAAATGTTTCGATTGGTTTGGATTCGCTGCGACAATGCCCAACGACGAGACTGGAATGTTGGGCTGCGCCCCTCACCACTCGGCCCGCTTGTACGCCCGTCGCGTGTTGCACCGCGACGTCAATGTCGTGCGATCGTTTTTGTAAGAGCTTGTCACGGACCCATCCACCGGCGAGTCGAAAGGGCATCGGAGCTTGTTGGAGTAATTGAATCAACTGAAGTTCGACGGTTGATAATTGAATGTGAATTGTAGTGTTTGTTTTCGTATTAAGAATATTAGTAGTTGTATTTGTAGAGAACGGATTGTCTCCTCGTTTCCTCCTTGTTCATCATCATTGTCATCATCCTTTACGACAGTAATTTGCGTCGGATAGAAACCGATTCGATCGAAGGTTCCTCTTTTGCTCCTGTGTGTCGGTCATTTTCGGTTAATTATATTATTGAATGAAAAGGAAAGCTTTCCTTCGAAGGAATGAATGAATGAATGAATATGATTCATGCGCTTCTCTCTCTATTATTGTTGTTACTCTTCTGTCGTTATGTTGTGCGGCTTCGCAGGCTGATCCGACCGCGCGCGGTCCTTCGCGCGCTATTTGGTACGTACGTCGTACGACAATAAGGGCACCAAGCGACGACAATGTGAGGACGACGACCATGGTATGTTTGGTTATTTTTTGTTGTTGTCTTCTTGTCTCTTCTTGTTACGATTCAAACAAACAAACATTCAATAAACAATAATAATAATACAATGACCGACTCGAATAACGATTGGTGCACGATTGAAAGCGATCCTGGCGTCTTTACCGAATTGCTCGAAGCATTGGGATGTCATGCGGTCGAATTGCAAGAGTTGTATAGTTTGGAGGATGATACTTTGAGTGAAGACGATGTGTATGGATTAATATTCTTATTTCCCTGGAAGAATAAGAATACAAATGAGGAGCGTGCTTCTGCATCTGCTGAAAGTAGTGATACTACTACTACCCCAACAACCCGCACCGGAGGAACTCTTTTGCGCATCAAGTCACCACCAATGCGTGTGCGACGCAAGCCTTGTTGAGTGTCGTCTTGAATACACTTCCGGATGCGGAATTGGGAACAACATTGCAAGAATTCAAAACCTTTACTGCTTCGTTTCCACCGGCCCTCAAAGGCATGGCCATTGCGGGTTCCGAGACAATTCAACAGGCACACAATTCGTTTGCCCGCGCCGATGCCTTTTGGCAAGATCCGACGCAGCCGCGCAAGCCTCGCACGACAGGCAACGAAGAAGTCTATCACTTTGTCGCGTACATTCCGTTTCACGGCATTGTCTATGAATTGGATGGTTTGCAAAGTGAACCGGTTCATGTGGGGTGTACAATGGGTCAACGAATAACAATTGGTTACAAGTCGCACGACAAGCGCTGCAAACGCGCATGACGGAAGAACAAGGACAATTCAATCTCATGGCCGTCATTCCGAATCAGCTTTGAAACTACAACTACTACAAGGAGATGAATTGCAATTGCAACACGAATTGCACAAGCGACAAGTGTGGAAATTGGAAAATCAGCGACGTCGGCACAATTATGTGCCGCTCTGTGTGCAATTGTTGAAGGAAATGGCAAAACAGGGCACGTTGGAAGCGTGTGTGCAACAAGCGCAAGAGAGAGCCAAAGAGCAATAAGACGGAGGAGGATTACGAATAAGAAGAATAGTAGTATAGTGAGTGAAGGAAAGTCTGAGTGAGTAAAGGAAGGATAAAGTGGTAAAGAATGATAAAATATTGGAGTTCTTTTCGATTTTTTTTAGTTGTTTAACGTAGTATTCTTCGAAAGGTGCAGAATAGCAGTTTAGTATGAGGTATGAGGTTGTTGAGCGTTCGAATTGTGCAAGAAGGCTGTCGTTGCGATGCGACTCATCTCCTATTGTTCGGGCGTGTCAAAAATGGCGTACCAGTACAAACAGATGACCGCAGTCTGCTGATTTATTTCTTGCTAACGTCGCTCAAAATGAAACTAAAAAGGTTTCGCTTGTTTGCCTTCTTTGTCTTGACTCTGGCCTTCTATTATTTTGTGTTCGGTTTTATCGTTAAACTCGTTTTCTTGTCAAGGCGGTTGATCTTGACCATCTTCTAACTCGGATGGTCGATCTATCTCTCCTTCTTCTTCGCTTTGTTGTTGCTTCTTTTCCATTTGACCGAGGACACGCTGTGTCAGAAACTGCGCCAACAAGGCAGGAAATTGAGGTACTTCTTTGTACGACGGAAAGTAATTCACATCGACGACCCATAACATGGGTTCCTCATTCACAGCATCACCAGCATCCGGATTGACTTCCAAAATGACATCAAATCCAAACAATTCCAATTGAAAAGCTTCTTTCAATGCCACGGCAATGGGTTGCACGCGTTGCACCGTCAGTGGCGGTAACACATGCTTGGTCGTCGGACTCATGGACGCTAATCCAAAATCCGCTGGTCTCGGGTACGGTCGTTGCGAATCAAACCACAGCGAGTTTCCTCCCGTCGCTGGCAAATCTGGCAAACTCCGCCGCGGATGCACACTGACATGATCTCCCAAGACGTAGACTTTGTACAAGACGGAACCGTGATTGCGGTATTCTTGGGCCAGCCAAGAGGTATCGGCAGCATGTGGTTGCGGCAGCGGACTGTCGGCAAAGAGAATGGCCATGTGATGGCTGACTTGTGTTCCAGCGGCAATGAGAGGTTTGAGAATGACGGGAATTGCAGTCCGTGGGGACAGTGCTCCGTGTCGGTGACGACGGTACTGGCAGGGCACTGGACGCGGGGCAAGGAAGCTAGACATTTCGTCAGTGTCTGACAAATGTCGGCGCGGTTGAGAAGTGTTTGCACACGAACGGGGTCGTCCAGAACAAGACAGCCTGCAGGAGGATGACACAAACGATGCACGCGTCGGACGGCAGCGTGCTCCGTAGGTGTCAGGGAAGGAGCTGGAGCATTGAAGCGGGGACGCGGCGTAAATCTCGCAACACAGAGTGTTTCTGTGCCAGAAGACTGGTGCACAAGATATCTTCAGTGAGTTTGTGCAATATAACATGACAAGCAGGCGATGCGGATGGACTGTCATGGTCGGTATGGTTGTTTGCAAACGAATCTTCTTCTTCATTTTCGGCGTCTTCCGGTTCCATGGGCACAAACGTGATAGGAGGCAGTCGCCAAGGAGCTTGACGTGAACGTCCTGCCGTAGTCGAACTCGAAGCATGCGAAGCGGTACACGTTCCCATCGATTCATCCGACGACGCCAATCGACCCAAAATCAAACCCAAATCCGAGTCTCCGACGGTAAAGACGACATGCTGCTGCTGTTGAGGCGACAACGATGCAGCAAAGGAAGCTTCCCGTTGATCCCATAAACTCGCCTTTTCCATTACGGCACTCATCGTACTCATTTTTTCGGACCAAACGCGTATCCAACGACAATCGGCGTTTGCGGCACGAAATGTTCGTACGTATCCGGGAGTCGTCCTCATCGTCCAGGGACTCTTCTAAATCGCAGAGTGATATCTTATTGGTCTTTTCGCTGTTCTTTTGACAAAAGGATGCGGAAAAGAGTCATCCTTCCGCTTTCTTGGCTCTCCTTTCTCTTCGTCTGGCTCATCGACGGCCAATACGCTGAAACTTGTCATGGTAACTCTTATAAGTCCCAGCAGAGGATATAGCAATAAGTACGAGCAGTTATTATTCGAGCAGCCCGCAACGAGTCGGTCGCAAAGCAAGGCAATCAATCGTCGCGAAGCAATGAATGAATCACAAAAAGAATCTGTCAATCTGTATCGATTTCAGATTACAGAAAAGAAACCGCGCCTCCTTTCCATCGCAAAACAGCTCTCTTTATCTAGTCCTCTTCTTTATCAACTGTTGGCTATAACTATTGATTGTTTCCTTTGGCATTCGATGGTTGTCTTTATTATCGCATCTACTTGTCTTGTAAAAAGGAGATGATCCGAACCTCGCTAACATTTGAGCGGGCGCCGTAAGGACGAAGAAAGTCGCGGTGGTTGGTGGACCGATGGCCTGATCCATTCGACGACGGACGACACTTTGTACTTTGTACAGCTTACTTTACAGACGAGCCGAGTACCGGTCCAAATCGTTTCTTGTAGCGAAATAGTTTCGCCACTGCCATTTTGAGTGCCGGTCTAAATCGTTTTCTAGTAGTGAAATAGTTTCGCTCATGTAGAACTGGTCTACACGTTTGTATCACCGAGTACCGGTCTGCGATTTTCCCTCTTACCACGTTGAAACGAAAAGCCAATCCATCAATTCGTCGTATTTTATCAGAACACAAGGAAATGAATGCATGAATAAATAATGAATGAATGGAAGTCCCGAAATAGAGAGACGGAGAGAGTGCGTGTGAGAGAGACTGAATGGTGCAATGGGTGCCAGATGCAAGGAATAAGGCGGAACTGTTCTTCCCTGTCTCTGTACTGCATGGAGTCGAACTTGATGGCGAGCATGCCCAAAGAACACAATTTTGATATCAAAACGGGCGTCAGACGAGCCCCGAGTAGTTTCTTCAGAATGCAAGATTGATGCTATGTTTGAGCATTTCAGATTTTAGCGCACTAATGAAGCCTTAACTCATTCCTTACTGCGGCGCTTAATTCTCGCTTTTTGGCTTTACACGCGAAATTTTCTACGCGTCCAGTTTAGCCGGAGTGCCGACCTTTCACTATGAACTCATGTTTAGAGAAGGGTAAGCTTTGCATCTAATATGAATAGGCTTTGAAATAACAAGAACAGAATACTGTCTGAACCGTCTGGTGTTCACAAATAAAACTAAATAGCCATATAACTAACTAAACTAAACAATATCCGACGGAGGATCACCACCTCGTGCTCTTGGTGCAGTGGGTCGGTCCGTCGCGGACGAAGCTCTTCGAATGCGAGTTAGTAGACCTGAATCGTCCGACTGATCGACTGTCGATTGGTGTCTCGGAGGTATAGGGTAATTGGAAGTTGTTCCAGACGATGGAGCACTCGATTTCTTTTTTTCTTGGTTTTGGCTGTTTGTGTGTTACTGAAGGAGTGTCTTCGTCAATCACAACATCCGTCAAATATTGTGGAACGCCGCCAGATCGTTGGCGGCCCATATCGTTGCGGCGATTCGAGCCACGGCGGCTGCCGGTCATACGGCCTGGACCATAATCGTCCGACTTGGGGCTGCCGTCTTCTTCGTCTGTCGAGCCCGTCGCATTGGAACCATCCTTGTCCTCTCCTTCTTCCTTCATCGACCAGAATTGATTTTCGGCATCCAATTCAGCTATACTCTGACTCACATCACCGCGGCCATGCATACGTGGCATCATGCTGGGCGCCTTGCTGACTGAGTAGTCAATGCCCAGACCTCGGAAACTCCAGTCATAACCACCCTGAGAGGCACGGCGGCTGTGATCACGGCTGGCGCGACTGCGTTCGCGCTGTTTGATGGTTGCCGCTGGATGACCAGGCTTGTTCCACTCAATGTGAGTGAGCACGTGGTACTTGCTGCTTTCTCCGATTTGGGACGATTCTTCCGCATTGCGGGCGTAGTGGAAACGATTGCGGGACGCTTGGGAGAGTTCTTCGCGGAACCGATTGCGACTTTCGGCGACAGTGCTGAAGGTAGACAAACCGGACTTGGAAAGTGCGGAGAGCGACATGACAGACATGCTCGGTTCTCCGACACTCTTGATTTCGGTTTCTTTCGGGGCGTCTCCGACACTGCCTTCTTCAATTGCCATGTTTTCGGCTTTGGCACTACGAGGCGTGACACGCCAAGCGGACTCACCAGCAGCTTGCTTGATGTGTGCGACACGACAGCAGACGTTCTTGGCATCCGTGTAGATGAGCAGCGAGAAAATGGCATATTGAACAAACCACCACGGATTCTTCAAACTGGGGTGACACAGACAAAAGGCAAAGACCGTACTGACGGGTCCAATGATGGTAGTAAAGGCGGTGGCACTGAGCAAGAGCGGATCCATGAAGTTGAATACACGGCCTTGAATGTACCAGTAAAGAAGGAGCGTAATGATCTGCGACGCGATCCAGGGATAAATTTCTCGAATGAACAAGAGCATGAACATGCCAAACTTTTGTCGAAGACCCAAGTTGTTGTTCATGATGAGAGGGAAACAGTGCTTCATCGACACCTGCATCCAACCTTGCGCCCAACGCAGACGTTGATTCCATGTATGAAGGGCAGTGGTGGTCGACAACTCGCGACTAATCAGTTGTGGGTCAGTCTGTTGGTTAGAGAAGGAAGAGGATTGAGAATGGCTGTCCAAAAGACAATGCAAACAAACAAAATGTCAAATTACTCACACCAATATTTCCACCCTCGGCCAGCACACGCATACTGCTGTCAATATCTTCCGTCAACATGCTACCAAGCATACCAATTCGCTTCAACAGAGGACTCTTCCAGTACCCATTCGAGCCACCAAACACACCGAATCCATCACGGACGGTACGACCCGGGTGAGCCACGGCGTAGATTGTTTCGAATTCAATCGCCACCATCTTGGCCATCCAGGTCTCTTCGGGGTTGCGACTGAGACAATGTCCTTGCACCACGTCGTACCCGTTGGATAGCCAGCGCCAGGCACGCGAGTACGAGTCGAGATCAGGCTGGTGATCGGCATCGAAGACTCCGACAAAGTCTCCGACGACGAAATCGAGAGCAGCGTTCAAGTTTTGACTCTTACTGCGACTGTTTTCAATCTTGAGGACCAAGAGATTCGGATGTTGATTTGAAAGAACTCGGAGATCGTCTTCAATGGGCATGGGAACCGGTGTGTTGTAACTGAGAATAATTTGAATACCAGGTTCGTATTCGATGCTGAGGAAGTGTTCCAGAGTCTCCATGATCGTGTCAGCTTCGTTGGGCATGTAAGCACAGATAATGGCAGAGGCTGGAGCTTCGGGAGCTCCAGGCTTGGACGGAGCGCCTTTATGAAAATATGCAACAAAGCATTCGGTCAAAATCAAAATGGACATTACGTTCAAGAAGAGTAATGTCGCGACGTAAACACCGTATGTTACATCGACTCCGACCAGTTCAAAGAGATAAAATATGAACATGGGCAAGAATACGGATAGGGCGTACGATGCGATGACTTGCAGAAAGTCCATCCCCATCGCCGTGATCTTGCCATCTTTCAAGAACCATCGGAAGGAGAAGAAGTCTATGCAGCCCATGCTTTGATAGTATTGTATCGACGACTCGACTCTCTGCAGGCGAGATTCAAATTTTAAGATGAAAGGAACGAGAGTTGTTGTTCCACTCGAATGATGAGAATCAGATCAATGAGCAGTCGGCTTCGGTTTCTGTCGGCAAACACTGCTTTGGGAAAAGGGCACACGCCCGGACACAAACGAAAAAAATTTAGAGTGTCTTTTCGGGTCATTTACTCGGCCGTCGCGCCATCCAATAACCTTTTCGTGTTTTTTGTCGGTCGACCATTCGACTTGCCTAAGTAATTTCCGTTCAGAACCTTTCTCTCGTCGAGTATTTAGAACCAGTTGGTACATTTTGATTGATACACGAATCTTTGAGCTTCGAGTGACGAATTGTGCTCGTGAAAAGCGCACCTCTTTGGTCTTCCTCGGAGGAAATCGAACTGACAAAATATTACTGTTTGCCGTTGAACGGGTTTTATTCGGATTGAGTGCCGGGTGCAAGCGAATGATGCAGCAGCAAGAATCCCAGCAGCCAGTCCCGGACACAAGGACCTCTGTAGGCCACAGTTAGCAAGAGACAGCGAGCTCGTGATTCGGAGTTATCTGGTTTCTTTGTTTTGCCAGGGACATATGACTGGGAAAATGACCGCCCAAACTTATTGTTTGTGACAATGACCGTTCTTGGTTCTTGTTCCTTCGCCTCGCTCCTCGCTCGGCCTTTCACTCCTCACGTATACAGTCATAAAGTACAGATACAATGCCCTGGCGACTGGCATTCTGGAATTTGGCATCACTTATCACGGTCTGCCGTTGACCATCGACATCGAGCATTTCTTGATCGGATTGTGACCTGTCGAACGTTTTGTAGTATATCCGTCAGTCCGTATGTCGTTTGTTCCATGTTTTGCGCTCACCACCAAATGTTGCAGTTGTCTGAAAATTGTATGACGTGTGCTACTCTCACCTATCACTCACATGCATGAAATTTTCTATTTTAAAACGTACGTGGAAGCTGTTCTCAACGTTCGGGCTTCAAAGGGCGCACGCACGACTCAACTCTGCAGCCCTAAGGCTTTAGTTTAGCTTCTCTAGCCATGCCAAATGCCAAATCACAAGCCTCTTATTCTCATATATCCCGTTGTTCATCTACATTTTTCGATGGAGATATGGGAGTTTTTTCCCTTGCATTTGCGAAAGGATTCTCCTTCTGTCGATCGAGAATAGGAGGGCATTCCAATCAGTCACTCGATCGATTCATCTTTAGCTGTTACACTTCTTGTATCATGCGTTTGTAACGCCTAGCGTTTGCTGGTAGGGTCGGGTGCACGAGAACGTAGTCTAGAAAGCGATCAGGACGACAGCATTAGATTCAAGTAGATCGAGGATGCTCCTGTTCAGTTGCTTATGAAGTTACAACAAGGTAGATTTGTAGAAATAAACAAAAGAATATTATTTTATTTAGAAAAAGGTTTTTGTGTGGTAAATAAATTCCCATTGTGGGTAAATCGTTAGCATGAAACATGGAAACTCGATCGTAAAAAAACGAGCCATGAGTGTGTGTATCTTGTAGCCAAAAAATCGAACAAAATATCGTCAAACTGCTTCTTCTAAAGGTCCAACTCAAAGATTCCTTCTTCGGGAGAGTATTCACGCTCAAAATCCTCCCGAGAAGAGTTCCCAAAACTGACTTGCTTGATCGACGACGCCCCTACCAAACTTTGCAAGTGATCCGAAGGCAAACCGAACGCCGTCGCACAGGCCGTGGGCGAAGAAACGCTCGAATGACTACGCTTGGTCGAGATGCGTTGATGCATAACGTAGTCTCGGTAATCCGCGAGCGCCTCGTAGTTCTGCAGTTGCATTTGGTAGGTGTTTGGCTTGGCGGGGCAATCTTGATCGATCGTGAAGCGGGGAATGTCGATGGAAATCGTGATTCCTTGTTCGGTGTACCGCAAGGTGACATGCTGGAAGCGAAGGATTGATGTTGAGCGCTTTGCATCATGTTGTAACAAGATGGATGGCTTGTTAAAATGAATATTATGATGCTATCAAGCCGTTGTTGTCGTTGTGCTGTGATTTGCTTGGGAATTTTGCAGTGAGAATCTTGAAGGCGAATCTCACACAATTTTCAGCGAGTAAAACGGTAAGTGTATACGGTATACGGGCCAAACAATCATTATGCCCCAGCCACGAGATTGCACTGTACTTGATAGTGTATAAATGTCAGCTTTCGTGTAAAGAAATGTACTGGTAGTAGGATAAATTAGTAATATACTGTAGGAAAATTCCAAAATGCCGTTGACAGTTGACAGCGTCGAGCGTCGAACCTTGAATGGAAATCAAGTATCAACAGGTTATCAGCCAAAACGAATCTACTGGCTTGGAGACGCCCAATTTGAAAGGAACAAATAATTGTGGAATGTGCGAATTATATCACGTTCGCGTGTTTCATTTCAGGTTTCAGTGCTTCACGCGTGCTTCACGTGCTGTAGGCTGTTGGTTTCCATTTCCGGGGAATTAGTACTACGTAAACCGTACATTTCGAAACAGGACAATTGATGACGTACTAATAGTATGCTGTACGCAATCCTGGCAACTTCTAGTTTCCGTGTTCCACATTCCACATGCGTATGCTGTCAGAATTCCACGTTCAAATTCCTTCCCCTGAAAAATGGAAGTAGAATTTGTACGTACGTACAGTCTGAAGGAGAGATTCATTCACGAATCCTGCATGAATGTAGAGATCAACGGCTAGGAGAATCAAGACATCGAACCTTTCTGATCGTGTTTTGAAACTGCAACTCATGATGACATTCGAAGATTCGTCGTTATTGACTTTTATCTACAAACTCCCCTTACGATTGCTTTTCGAAGAGTAGCTAGGGATGGAGAAAGAAAACTTTAGTTGTTGCCAGTCGGCAGATTTGCTGAACTACAATGGTTCACTTTACGCATTGCTTCATCTATAGTCGAAACCATCGTTATCTATTTTATTACTTTACTTGTTATGCATCTCAGTCAATATGACAATCCAATGTAAAATTCGAAACTCCCGACACGGCGTAGACGAATGCGTAGATGGTTTCTCCATCCGACGATCCCATGGAGCAGGTTTGCACGCGATCGCTCGTCTCGGAACTGCACGCAAAGTCGCGGAATTCGCCGTGATCATTAAGAAACAGATCTAAATCGCCACTCGTCGCTGGGTGTGACGGAGCAAGTCAACAGTGAATCCGACGGAATATCCTGCAGTGCAAATACTTGTGTCGCGCCCATTTGCAAGGACCCATGACATGTTGACCCACTGTGGTAGAAATCGAATCGGCCATATACAGCGACGCATCGGCGGTACTGCGATAGGCCAATATGTTGTCCATCATGGCAGCCATTTGACCGCTGGTGAATTCGTACATGCATGCGTCGGTCGAGTAGTCCATGTAATTGAAAATGGGATCCTCTACCAAATCATTGGGGCACGTGTCTGGTCGGTCGGCTGGTGAGCATCCTTTATTGGCTGTGCGTTCGGGTGCTGCGAATTGAATGACGGAGTAAGTGAATGAATCCATAAAGTGTAACAAGGCATAGTTTTCACGACACTCAAAAGAACTTACCTGTATCATCAACACCATCTCCCGGACTGCATCCATCTTGAAATGTATGAAACAAACCCAACCAGTGTCCCACTTCATGCAGCAGCGTATCACCTTCATCGTACCCCGGCAAGATCCACCTTGCACCGTTCCTGGATTGATCACAACACCATCCATGTCTGGATCGGACGCATAATCCCACGGAAAGCTCGAGTATCCCAACAACTCGCTGCGCGTCGCCGTCAGGGGCCGAATGTAATAAATGTTCAATGTCCGAGCATCTCCTTTGCGCAATGCTTGTTTGATGGGTTCTTCACGGTACAATAAACTTTTCATGACAATTTGCGTCCATCTTCGATTTTGGGGCGCGTGACACAAGCCGAAGCATCGGTGACCGAGTCGACAGTCCCATTGACATCTCCATTGGCATCGAGTGAGGCCATTTTAAAGGAAATTCCTGTATCGAGCGAGCATTCTCCATTGCACCAGTCCAAACTAATGTCACAACACGACGATGCCGAATACCCGTAATTGAGATGTTCCAATTCACCCTGGAGTTGTTCATCTGTCAGTGGAGCATTTTGTCCTTGCGGAACATGAAAACAAACCGGAATGACGACCGAAGTACTGCTTTCACTTTCCGAGAATGCCTTGTACCGTTCCGAACGAAACTTTCCGTATTGACGCGCCCGGATCGCTGCGAGATGATCGTGTTCTTGTGGATCTCTGGTATGACAGCGTTGACTGGGTGACGAAGAATCGGAATGAGAATGAAAATGAGCGTCTGTCGTGAGTATAGTCAAGATGAGCCACAGCAGGCAGTGCCAAAATGGAAGAGAAAGAGTCCTTGTCATGCTGTTATTCTTCTTATTATAAATTATAACAAACGACTCTTTGCTATCTTCTTCTCCTTTTCTCCTTTTCCTCAAACGCCCTGTTGACAATCAATCGTTCCAAGTTGAAATGAAATGTGAAGCGCAGGTCAGTTGAATGCATTTATTTCGTTCCTACGAAAGCCGAGCAAGGTATCTTCTTTAGTATAGCGATTAATGTAGAAATGGCGCGCTTCGAAATTTCGTATTCCAACGGGTAGTTTCTAGTACTTTAAAGTTCACAGTCAAAATCACTATGGTCGAAAATCACTTTAAGGAATAGCGGACTAAGCCCTGTACGACACGAAGCACGATCCCTCGCATCGTGAAAAGCGTGAAACACAAAAGCGAGAGGAGCGCTCATATGAACATCAATCAAGCAACAAGTTGACCTTTTATTCAATCATTCGGTCGAGACGATAGCAATACTATAGAGTGAATATAGTAGAATCAGCACAGCTATTCGAGCAACATTCAATAACAAAAAATGGTTCGACGACAACAGCAAGAACATTCGTTCGAGCCCAGCGAATCGTCGGAAACAATCTCACCGCGTGTCACATTGCCCTTTAACGAAGACACGAGTTATGTTTACGAACCGCTTCCTGTACCTCCGCGAATGATGCAACACAAGAGACCTCTGCCTCGACAAGAAGAAGAAGAGAGTTCGACCGAATTCTACGAGGATGAAGAAGCCGGCATTCCTACTCACAAAACTACTACACCACGAAACGATTCAACGACAGCTTGGATATCAAGGAGATTGTATACTTCGAATGGCTGGAGATTCATCAGTCGCTATTTGATAAACCCTTGCTCGAGTGTATTGTGTTCCTCGCGGGCGTGTCGGTATCTCTATCAAAGCGGACACTGGACTCTGTTGGGCAAGGACGTCTTACACGTGCTGCTCGCGATTTGCGTGTTCAATCTGCTTCCCATGTTCCTGTACTTTCTCTTTGATGTCGCTGGACTCAACGTCAGCTTTGGAGTCTATGTGGCGACCATGATTTTTCTGGCGACCATGTCGTTTCTGTTATTGACGGAATGCATCTGCGCGTTTGGACATTCCAAGCCTCCCAAAGCGCCCGGCGTCCCTGAAACACCCGCATCGGCCATTATCTGTGCCTATCTGCCTAATGAAGACGAAATTATTGTTGAAACGGTCGAACACTTTTGAATTTGGAATACGAACCCGGCATTCAAATCATTCTGGCGTACAATACACCGATTCGCATTCCGGCCGTCGAAGAGCAGCTCGAGGTGCTCGCGAATCGATTTCCCAATTTACTCGTTTTGCGCATTGAGAACTCGACTTCCAAGGCACAAAATGTCAATGCTGCACTGGATTTTGTCGTCGGGGACTTTGTCGGTGTGTTTGATGCCGATCATCGCCCCGAACTGCACTCCTTTTCGAGGGCCTGGCGGTGGTTGTCGAATGGATATGATGTTGTACAAGGGCACAGTGTCTCTCAGAATGCCGAGTCATCCTGGATGGCTCGCATGATGGCTGTCGAAGCCGAGTGCAAGTTTGCCGTATCGAAACGGGACGCGTTGCTCGTGACGGCATGGGCTTTATCATTCCAACGGATATTGGAAGAGTCCTTTGTTGAAGCGAATTGGCATGGTGGCAAGTATGATAGCGGAAGATGTCGATGCTGGTATGATGGCGTTGGGAGAAGGGCGAAAGATTGCAATGGACCCACATTTGATCAGTCTCGACTTGTCGACGACAACTGCTTTCCAAACGTGGAATCAGCGCGTCCGGTTGGCACAAGGATGGTTTCAAGTTTCCATGAGACACTGCTTCCCACTCATTTTCAGCCCGTATTTGGGGATTCGACAAAAAACTGGGCGTCTTTCTGCACCTCAATATTCGAGAAATGTTTCCGTGGTTTTCATCGCAAGTCTTTACATTGGTCTTTATTGGCTGCTTTCGGGTGAAAACCGAGATTTCATTCGACCCTTGCTGTTGGCGTACATGACGTACTTGCTCGTGGCCGGTCCTTTGACGGCACTTGCCGCGTATTGCTTGTGTCATCCGACTCTGCGGAATTCGTGGTGGTTTTGCATTATGCTCTCTTCAATACGCTGGTCGACATAAATGTCAAGGGATTTTGTGCACGCATGGGGCATATCAAGCAAGCGATTGGTGAAAATGGTTGGAGGGTAACACCACGCTCGACCAAACCAGCGCATATTGCACGAACGGAGTCTGCTGCTCGAACGCCCCAGGAAACCGCGATAACTGCCATTGGTGAACCGAGCATGACTGTTCTATCGATACAAAAGTGACGCAGTCCTCCAAACGAACAATGAGTAGTGTATTGCAAGAGAGCCGATCGCTCTTTCAAGACGAACTTGGACGTGCAGACCGATCGCGGCATCATTTTAGCCGCCAAGAGGAAGAAAGCTTACTCATCGCCAAGCTTCACCACAATGTAAGGCAATGCGACTGGTCGTGCAGTGACGCATCTGGAAAGCATGCCCGATGGGAATTCTGAGAGCAGTCGAAGTCACGACAAGAGCTCAACGCACGAAGAGGTTCGGACCGACTACAAAACCCCAGCTACTGCTGATGTAAATCCAGTTCAGAACAAAACACACGGCGAAACCCATCGTGGGCGAAACATAAGCGTGTGGCAACAAATATTCATGGACAACGACGTAAGACCAGTAATATGAGCGAAAGCTCGCAGGATAGTTATAGCCGAGGTAAGGCTTCTGCAATGGACTGGAGCTTTCAGAATATGGTCGGCGATTACAGTGTCTCCGTACAACCAACTGATTACAGCATCCCAGTTGCCTCTGCGAATCAGAGCGTATCGCTGCAGCCGTCTGATCACAGTGACTCAATTCGAACTTCCGACACGTCGACATCACCAACACGACAATACAAGCCGAAAACAACGCGCTTTCAGAGAGTGTTCAATCTGTCGAGGCTTCTTTCGGGGTCTGTTTCCAGCAGGGACTCGTCCGAGCAAAGCTCGTCAAAATGTCTGTTTATAGTGACTTTAGCAGAAGTATTGACGAGCATGGACCAGGAGCGTTTTGGACAAAAGCGGCGAACGACACTAGCAATGCTAATGATCAATCGAACAGTACCATCTCAGAACATATCTCTGACTCACAAAAAGTACCAGTCAGAGATATCGAAGAAGGTCTGGATGACCTCGCCGACGTCAAACGAATCAAGGCACAAACTGAAGAGGCGGGGACATCGAGCTCGGGAACGACTTTCGGTATCACTTCGTCCACTATCAAGAAGCGATATTCCCTTGAGCCGCCCTCATCATCTATTGCAGTTGCTGGTATGTCGCTTCGTCCTGATCCGCCTTTGAAAGAGCGCGCTGGAAAAGTTCAGGCGGACAGTGTTCAGCTGAATGTCTCAGGGCAACCTGTCAAAGAGCAGTACTGGATGAAGCGGGGTCGATACTGGGCATCGAAGAGCGATAAGTCAGGTGGGGGTCCGGACCGACAAGGATTCTCAGAAGCAACACCGAGTAAGAAAAGATCCAGAAGCAAGCCGAAACCCTCAGAAACGGCGGCACGGAGACGCACCCTGTGAGTTAGGCCGGATCTACACCATCGATGAATCGCAAGATGACCAGGAGAATATGTCAGTCGAAACAGACGACTTGGACGAATTGAGCTCTTCAGCTCATAGTATCCGCTCAAATTCACGGTGTGCTGACCCCCTGCTGAAAGAACGCTGTCAACAAGTCATCGTAGTGGTAGTGCACCCGTCGTGGCCGCAACAAACCTTCCGTCGACATTGGCTGATGATGTTGCTATAGACCAGAAATCAGAGTTGAATTATCCATCAACAGCAGTGGCTCTATTGCAATCACCCCATAACCTTTTGAGAGATGCGCCAGCGGAGCCGCCAGCTGAATTCATCGAGCACCCGCCTCATCCCGCTGGAGAGATATACGATGACGTAACCTCCGTCGCAGCTAGCGAGACTAGATCAAATAATATGGGACAAGAAAGCGAAGAGGGCAATGACAATTGCAGTAGCTGCGTTTCTATGATTGAAGTCTTCGATAATCGCTCCTCCTGGGAAACAGAAGCTGATCATACATTGATAGTCGACGAAGAAGTTGGGACTGAAACGATTGAAAGCCCAACGATGAAGCGTCCCGCAAAAACACTTCAACAAGCTCACCGGATGTCCCCGGTGACGCTGCCATCGTTGATCTCGATGAAAAGATGAGGTATGTGTAGCGGAACCATCTGAAAGCTCTGACCTGCAGATGATTGAGCATTCTTTAGAAAGGCTGATGCCGGAAGTTACTCTTAGATACGCTGACGAAGAAGATAGTGACTTACTGTCAGGTTCGGCTGATTATGTTGAAGGATCCAAAGATTTATCGACAGCGTCCGGAATATCCCAAAGCTCAAATTATGGTCGCAGTCGTTTCGGATCCGAATCAAAAGTAGTTCGTCGATGTATTCATGTACATCTCATGTTGAAGAAGTCGACAAGGAACCCGCAACGGACGCGCTGGAATGTGCCTCTGTCGAATCGAGCCTTTTTATGGACAATCATACGAGACGTGGAAATGAGGAAAGAGTTGATTCCGAACCTGAGCATGAAATCATCTTCTTACAAGGACTAGTAGATGAGCCCTTAGGTTTCAGTGATTATAATGAAGTATCTGTGGAAACACCATGTGAACAGGAGCGGTTTGAGTTCGAGGAGGGAGACGATTATCTCGCACTGCAACAAATGATGGAGCTTGAGATGGATCGCGAACATCTGCCAGATGGTAATGACGACGAAGTTGAGGCCAACTCTAGCCAAGACGACAGAGTATTTCAGTCCCAAACAGTTTCAGCCGAAAATGTGAAGGCACAACGGAGGTCTTTTTCAAGGAACTGTCGACGGCAACAGTCCCGGATGAGCTATCAGAAGGAGTTGCTTCGAGGCACGATCATTCAACGTTGTCAAACGCCCTCGCCGCCAGTCAAGACACGTAAGCGTGGTAGAAGAAACGTTCGCCGCCAGTGGTGCCTGCTCTTCCAGTTCCGGAACGTCGAAGCGATCTGAGTCGCAAACATATTTTCCTTTCAGACCGCCTACACATATTGAATTAGACGACGGAGCTTCGCTTGGGGATAGCATCTCTGAAGCCGAGTTGACTGTCCAGTCGTACTCGCAATCGTACAGTGATGCTTCAGTGATATAGGTGCAGGTAAAACAGATGAAGACCTATCTGTTGATGGTGTATTAGAAGGCAAGTTAGCTGCAAATATAACCGTTTCGGAATCCTCACAAAACGAAGAAACCAATGCAGAATCCGGTGCATCTGCTTTGGATAGATCTGAGTACGACATGGTTGTTGCAGCTACGCACACAACTGGAATGCCGCATAACATAGACGAAGTCCATAATTCAGGAACAAGGACCAAGGTGATTGCTGTGCTGCACAACTGTCCTATAAAGAAGATATTGCGTTAACGGAACAGCCGACGTACATCACCCCGACGCAATCCTCAGACATTCCGTTTGACCCACCTGCAGATGAAAGGATCGCTTTGAGCGCAGTTTCCGGCCATGGGGACGAGCAGTCCGTGCTCAAACATGCTATGCAGATATCTACTTGCCAATCCACTACCGATGAAGAATCTGAAATCGACGAAAGCATACCGAGGCTGACGACCACGACCATTCCACATCCTGGGTTCAAAATCTGCTAGACACAATGGACGAGGAAATCATTTTTTTGTGATACGTTGCTGACTATCGACGACTATTACGAGAATGAAATCCTGAACTATTGGCGGCAAACACCGGGCAAGATACGTTTCAGACAGTATCAACACAAAGCTACGATGAAGACAACAACACTGCCGACTGGCTTGGCGACGAGGTCTCAACCGTTGATCTTACCGTAAACTAGGGAGCTAGGGAGCTACTGTAAAACTTAGCTTCAATTCTTTTGATTGCAGCAGTCGCGCATCAGACACTCGTAATCGTGACATACATTGGTTTTAGTGCGTAGCTAGTGTTTGTAATCCGAGGAGATTTGCCATGCGGGAAGCCGGGATAAAAATTACTCCGTGTTTCTGACATTTGTACAGTTAAGTCCATACACGGGTGCCGAGTGAGCTCCACAGCCCTAAATAGACACCTCGCGGAGGAAGCCTACCAAACCCGTTCTTTACTCTCTCTTCTCGTCCACTTCTTTCCCTCGTCCACAACGTTCACAAAACATCAATTTTGAACAAACTCACGTTTATCATCCAACATGCCTCCTTTGCAGCGTATACCATCAAATGAAACTATTTCGAAACCCGTACATTTCTTTCCGCTCATAGCAGTAAGAAAGAGAGCGACTACGAAACCGAATACCTTGTTCAAAGCTGCGTATCACAGATCAAAAAACGAGTCAAGAGAACGGCTTCCAAAACTCCCTTTTTCCGGTCAAGCCCTCCACAAGAAAATCTTGCTTCCATTGGTTACTTCAAGCGCTCTGAGATTCGGATAGGAAAGAAACTCGGAGAAGGCGGTTATGCTGAAGTATACGAGATTGAAGCATTTGAGCTGTGTCCGGCATCTTCTTCAAATTATCCCGAATCAATTCAAACCATTCGAGAAAACATGCAACGAGACGCGATGGACGAATCGACAGGAAATGGTCGTTTTGTAATAAAGCACATGAAAAGGGTTTGTTGAAGCACCACCGGTCCGAATTTTCATCCGGAGTCGCCGACATGGCCGCGGAAGCGTCCTACCTGATGCGATTCAACCATGCCAACATTTTGTCGCTTCGTGGCCTTCCCACAAACGGCTTGGACTCGCTGGAAGATGGCAAGCACGACAGTTTCTTTCTCATCCTCGATCGGATCACCGAAACTCTCAATGACAGAATTATTGAATGGCGTTCGGAAGAAAAGCAGGACAAGGCATTAAAGATCCGTTACAGCAAACAAATCGCCAGCGCTCTCGAGTATCTGCACAGCCATCGTATTGTATACCGCGATTTGAAGGTTCAAAATCTTGGCATCGATACGAATGGAAACATAAATATTTTTGACTTTGGCCTCTGCAAACAGCTTCCTCCTTCGAACGGAGACAACGACGCTGTCTATAATCTCTCCCGTGCAGGGACGCGTAGATATATGTGTCCAGAAACGGCCTCCCAAGCATCTTACAATTGCAAAGCGGATGTTTACGGCTGGTCGCTTGTGGTTTGGCAGATGTTTACCTTGGCCAAGCCATTTCGGCTTACAACGAGCAATCCCATCTCAAATACGTTTGCGTTGGAAACGAGCGCCCCGCACTGACACTTCTCGAAAGCATGAAAGGTATGCACGAGGACATTTATTTTGCAGTCCCAAAATCAATAAGGGCACTTCTTGTCAAAGCATGGGATGCCTCGCATGTCAATCGCCCCGATATGACCTCCATCTGCAGTGAGCTCGATGGCATGCTGGCGCGCCCGAAAACAAAGCGTCGACCCGCTTCAGTCGTCTCGTCTTGGGAAACCGCAGAGTTCAATTGTAAATATATAGCAACCAATAATTGAGACTCATTATTTG